>JAWPHD010002870.1:0-237491 GCA_037043455.1 Cyrtodaria siliqua | reverse complement strand
TTGTTACTGTTATAAATTTAATTGTTGGATAACAATGTAAATTACTCAGAAAATACTCGTAACATATCATTGTATCCAACGCGTTTATTAAAGTAAATAATTCAAAGCTTTTGGCGGGTAGTGCAGTAGTGTTTGCATGGTAAATAAATATTGCTACAGCCGGGGATAGGGGGCGTGGTTAATCTACCACGACTATTGATAAACAGTTTTCTCATTTATCTCATGTGCTATTCCTGAGAGTTCAATATTGTTCGCATTCAATGTATTATCATATTCCGTAGATAGAACTCCCGAGATTACCTTCTTGGCATGTGTTTAGTCGTACATCACTGTAGCAATATGTTTAAATGACAACTACTCTAATTCGATAGAAGTAGTTATTTTCCAGATAAAATTGATATATGTATAAACCACAGGAAGCTGGCACAGAGCTAGGATAGTAAAAGATGGACTAAGAGTGATTAAAATATTAATTAATTGATTTCTGGACCTAAAACTATGTTTATATATACTGAAAGGAAAAAGAACGCGACACGGGAATTTCCGCTATATATTGTATATACTTCACACTTAATTCCCAAAACGTTTTGTAAAAAAAAAGTTGCAGTAAGTTATAGAAAGAACACAACTGTGATGTTGTAGACGTTTTAATCACAGTACACGTTGTGACAAGAAATTCATAAATGTTGAAGTTCCTCTTTGAAAAATTGCGCCAGTTCAGTACTGTATTTAACGTAAAGAGTTTGCAAAAAATCAGTTCTATACTACTTCTTATATATCGGCACGTAAGATAGCTTGGGCAGCTCATGTCACAAGCAGAATTATATATATAACGAATAAAACATAAACTGTCATTCAATCTCTCGCATGGTTTTTTGAACCAGAAAATCAAATATGCCAACTTGAGTGAATTTCAGTTCAATGACAAGAAGATGGCACGGCCGGTATTACCTATAATCTATAGGTCTAACATGGTGGCATGCGTTAAAAACGACGGAATACTAAAGGGATGATTAACTTCAACAGATACCTGAAGCGCCGAAACTGAAAGTTGTCGTGGAAGCTGTGAATTTCAATAATTTCAAGAGCGAATGTATATTTTATCCGCGTCCATACCGATTACAGAACGAGGGCTTTTGTAACAAGATATCCGATTGGACGAGGTAGCTCTGTGCCGTCTGGCTGTGGTATTAGCGAAATACACACAAAAGAGTACGAAAGCCGGGTAGGGACTTCAAACTTCTAACTTCTTACTTCTAACTTCTAACTTCGACGTTGGCACGTGGCAATATTTCGTCCGGGAAAGGACACAAATCAAACTGCCTGTCTGTCTGTCTGTCCGTCCGTCCGTCCATCAGTCCTTCTTTCCGTCTTGTCTGTATGTCCGTTCATCCGTCCTTTCGTTCTTTCGTCCGTCCATCCTTCTGTCGATCTATGTATTAGTAAGCTATTTCATTTCATTCTGTCTATCTATGTATTATTAAGCTATTTCATTTTCATTCAATCAACGTTTGATTTTGTCACTGCGTTTGTCAGTAATCCCGTCTCTGTGCCGCCGTCTATACTATCATAAACTATTTATACATTGATTGTGTGTGGGGGGTAGCGGGGTGCTGTTTGAGTTGGTTGAGGTGGAGTGGCTTTGGTGAAATGGAGTGGGGTAGGCATGGAGTGGAGTGGAGTGGAGTGGAGTGGAGTGGAGTGGAGTGCATATTTATGTATATATTAGTCCGTTCTCTCTCCGTCTATCATTCCATCTGTCAGTCCTTTCCCGGACGAAATAGTGTCACGTACCAACGTCGAAGTTAGAAGTACCAACGTCGAAGTTAGAAGTTAGAACTAAGAAGTTAGAAGTGAGAAGTCCTACCCGGCTTTCGTAGACGATAGAGAGGAAAAAACATTACAATAAGCGAACTAATATCGATATGAACGTATAAGCAGTATCAATAAGTTGATGCATAATTATGAAATATATATATAAGAATCGAAGTGGAAAAACAGCATTCAAGGACGACAGTCAAACAAACAGAAACAAAGAACAAATTTAAAGATAAATAAAAGGCCAAATAAGACATCACAAACACAAATGGGTTGACAATTTGGCTACCGCCTTGGAACGTTCAGTGGAAGAAAAGGCCGCTGGGGGTTTAAACCTGGTTCTAGGGTGCACCAAACCTCACATTTACCCTACTGTCAACCAATAAAACCGGACAGTGTAAATAAAGAAATCCCCTCCATGAACTAGTCTCTAACCAACAAGGCAGCATTAATAGGCAATATAAGTAAAACACAAAGATGCTCGTGTATATATAAATAAAAACATAGCCTAGAAAGCCAGAAGCCTAGTAGCTTTTTATTTATACAAAGTTTACGAATATTAAAGTCCTCAACTCGAGGACAAGCTCTAGAACAACGAATAAATTGAGAAACAAAGACCCCATAAGAAGTTGCTCGGGGAACAATCCCATCTAAATGGGAATAATTAAACAATACCAAAATTAAAATCATCTCTCATATATTTTGCTAATTATTTCACCATTTTCAATGGAGAGATGTAAATCAAGAAAAGAAGCATTAGTATCAGAAATATTAGCTTTGTTAAGTTGAAGTTCTTAGGGTATATATTATTAACCATAGTAGAAAGGAAAGGGTTGTCAATGTTTAATATGCCATCCAGATACCTAGAGGTGTCATTAAAGGCCTCAGTAACATCTTCCTGGGTATCTGGTGAAACAATCAACATAAAATCTCTTTCATAGCAATATAAAAACAAATCTGCGACAAGGAGTGCACAGTTCGTACCCATAGGGATACCAACAATTTGTCTATAAACGGTCGTTCCATACTTGACAAAAATATTATCTAATAGGAAGATGGGTGCTTCACAAACTTCTTGGCAAGTCCATAGTAAAAAACGCTTTAATATTATTACAGGCCAAAAATGTAGTAATTTCTCTAGCGAATGTTTTTTAATAAGAATAATACCCTTGTCTTTGATAAGGTGATGGTGTAAGTTCTTATATTGTGTAGGGAAGTCATACGTGCTAATAGATGAAACTTGGCGTTTATTCAAAATTGTATCAAGAACGTCTCCTGATTTTTAATAGACCAAAATAAATTAATCCAGAGTTTTCATAAGTTTTATCACAGTATTGTTTAACGTGATCTTTAACGGCAGTAAGACAAGAAGTTGTGATATGTGTGGAAACAACATCATCCTCAGTAGAATGAACTGGAGTACGAATTAGTGCTACCCAGAGATAAAACATTGACGTAATGTAGCGTCAAAGAATAATTACATTATTAGCTGCTTTATCAGAGGAATAAAACAAATTTATTATGAAATTCTTGAATTCCCGATTTTAAATTACGAAAGGAAAACCTAGGTCTCGGAGGAAGTAAAGAGGGGTTAGCATTATAAAATTTAATACGTGTATCTATAATTTTTTAAATTAACTTTTTCAAAGTAGAAACAGAGTTTGAGTCCGCATGTTTTCTACGACACCATTTTATACTAAAATCCTCAATGGATTGGGCGATATGAGCACAACATACATTAACATCGATAGTTGAAGGTAATCTATATTTAGGACTTCGAAAACAGATGCCAAATACGTTTATCATGTTTATCAACTATATCAAAATTACCAGTGAAGACATGACCTGCTGGAGCACAGCAAAATGTTGATGTATTACAATCACATTCCATAGGAGTGTTATTTACTATATCAAGGTCAGAAACTATTTTGATGTAGTTGAAAATATATTTCTGATAGTTTTTTATTCTTATAATAAATTACAGGACTTTCTGATGTCAATGAAATCAATACTTTATTAAAATATAGTATTTTTAAAAAATGCCTGAACAGTCGACATAATAAATAGTTATAGCACCACTGTGGCAATAACTTTACTTTATGAAAAATATATACATACCGGATAAGGTTATCCGCGTTTTACATGGGTGATGGAAATACTTAAACATGGGGGAAGATAAAAGTCGCGTGCTGATATCAACAATGACAGTTGCATGACGTCATTGTGTGATTAAACATTACAAACGTTAGTAGTTGTCGACGTGAATGCGCAGGATGTATATGATATGCAAGAAAAATAATCAGTTAAGGGTATCTTCTTCACCAGATACCCATAAAAGATTTTTAGAAAGATTATTATAATCTAGCAAATTAAAATAGAGACTCTTACATGAGTAGTTATTTAGTATTCAATTTATCAAATTTGCGTTTGCAAATACAATATGATGCGATGGCTTTCCGAGAATAAAATTAAGGTAAAAATGTTTCTTTATGAAGACATGATAATAGCGATGTTGTGTGTTATTTTCCTGAAGTCAATCATTTCGCTGGAATATTCTTCTAGAGAGAATTGATAAGGTCGGGCTGTGAAACCTTGAAGACAACGGCACAGAATCGTGCGTGCATGACCTTGAGCAAGTCTCAAAAATTCCAAAATGAAATGCGATTAGGTTAATCCCGGATTTCATTAAGATCAGCTCAAAACGCATGCAGCCTCATTTGATAAATTAAAAAACACGCAGTTGATCGAAAATGAATCATGAATATCTCAAGTGATAACCCTTTCCATTTATATTCTATAATAAAGGATAAGAAATACATACAAACTATTGTTTTTTTAATAACACTTCTAGTTCACGGGCGCAATCATTTTTTTTAGCGCTATCCAATGACGGCGTCTTTTTTTTTAACGTTATATCTATATCTCTGTATAGTACGTTAATCAGATAATCACATATTTTAGATGTATACGACCCACCAAGTTTGAAAGAGTAAATAGCTTAACTGTATGACGTTAACTAATACATTCTAGCTGCATCATAACGCCCGATTTCCTGCCTGTCTCCGTGTTGCGTCTGAAAATACTTGATATTAGCATTAGCGTGACATTAGCGTTTGTTTAGTGCTGTATGGCGGTTGTATAAACTGTCACTCCGACTACAACTCAGTAGTGTAATTACTTACTGGTCCTTTGGGATCATCAAACCCTATATGTGTGACTTAAATATAAAATACCGCCTAAGGCCGGTATTTTCTCTCTTGCTTGTGTTTGTTGTTTCTAAGGGATTCTGTTTTTCAATATGTATTGGCATTCACAGAGGAGTTTGTTTAGAGCTCTGTCGCGGCTGTAAAAGGGTCGCCAGGAGTACAAATCACTAGTAAAGTTACTTACTGGTCCTTTGGGATTATGAAGCCCATTCCTTGTGGCATTAAAGTAGAATACCGATTAAGCCGGTTCTAGGGTGGGTATATATTTCCTCTCATGAACAGACTAAATAAAACCGAGTCTGATACTTTTCTATCTTTTTATGTTGATTGCTTTCAAGGGATCCCATGTTTAGTATTTATTTACATAGCATAAACATAAATGACGTTAGCAAAATGTAGAAACCCATTAGTTGGAGTTGCCTTAAAAAAAAAAAGTAAATGGTTATGTATTTTTGCAAATCTTTTCATTTAGCATAGAATATACGATCCGAAATGTGACCGCGTTGCCTTAACAATATAATTTTAGACAGCAAAACAGCATATATTCGTCCACGGAATAAACAAAACTCAAAACTCAGTCAGTATGGTTACCGGATAATTGATATTTACAATACTTTACTTCCTTCAAATCGTGTTTGTTTCCATAATTGGAACGAATTACTGTTAACGTTGTACGAAGATTTATTTTACATTAATGACCCATTGGCAAAATGTATTACTGACTTGATCGATATCCATATTTTTGTAAATGGGTCAACAGAAGTGCTTCAATCAGTGGAGTTTCTTCGGTTATAGGTCTCCGTGTTGATATCCCAATGTTTGCCTATGTAGCGTATATAGGCTACTTGGACTTAATCATACGGGTTAGAAGAATGTAAATCAAGAAGAATGTGTCAGGCAAAAAGCAAGTTTACCGTCTAAGGAAACGTAATTTGAAAGAAAAATGTTGCTGCAAAACGAGGTGCGAATCAAACGTTACATACTACTAAAACTTCAAGGTGATGGCGTAATTTCTTGAAATAAAATACAATCTTAATAACTATATCACAAAATGATGTATAAACAATAAAAAAAAAACAGCCTTAAATATGTCACAATTTAATATAATAATAGTAAAATCAAGAAACACATAAAAAGACTTTTGTCCAGAAGAATTACACATGATCATCGAAAAATCAACTTTTACCAATTTCATAACATTGCAACGTTCACAGGACCGGCATAAAATAGTTTTTAATGGCATGTACCAAATATGGTCCGGTTTCTGCCAGGGCGGACAGGTTGATCAGGGTTTAGCATTGGTATACATACAGATGTCGATGACCTTGATGATGTTCGGTGGCTTTGAAGTAGCTTAAGCCGGTGCTAGGAGGCGTGAAATGTGTCGCTTCTTAAATTAACTCTCATTAAAATACGTATAAAAGTCGAACGGGAAATGCTGATTTCACAGAACACAGTAAACCTAAAAACCTATATATACATACAAAAAAAAGCCTAGAAAGCCACAAAGAAGGTACCCAATGAATTGGCAGAAGCCAACCAACAAGAGAATAAATCAATGAGGGCACGACAAGACAAGATTGAGTTTGCAGTCAAAATGTGGGGTGGGTCTTATTCTACGTCTCAATCAGTCTAGCAAATATTGGCTACGATAAGTGTTTTACTCTTCAGTAGACATCTCTGATTGAATTAGTCCGAAGTTGTTGTTATTTTTTGAAAAGGAAATCATGTGACAACATCTGCATTATTTTTGTTTTTGTTTTGGATTCCTTTGAGAGAGAGCTTTCGAAAACAATTAAGTTTCGAGCAGTTTTAATAAAAATCGACTTCGTTACATAGCTTAGAATCAGTACTGTTGTATTTTATTCTGTCCCTTTCGATCATCGAGCTCCATATATGCGGCTTTGTAGTAGAATACCACTTAAGCCGTGAGGTATGGGAGGAGTTACTTCTTACATTGCCTCTCATGAACAGACACAATACAACCATGTCTCTGTTACTTTATTCTCTTGGTTGTGTGTGTTGCTTCATAAGAATCTTCGTTTTTAGTATTTATAAGGTTAGTCATTTTGCACCTGGTCCGGTAATGACTACTTTATAAGCAGGCAAAAGCGTAAAATACGTCAGTTTGTTTAAGCTTATATAAGTGTTAGTCAGTTTGCACGCGGCGCGGTAATGACCACTTTGTTTCAAGATGTTAGACGAATCGTCTTGTGCGTCTTGTCTGCTTTATGCAGAATTTCAAGAAATACATATTATTTTCTCTCAATCTGGATTAACAATGTCTGTACAAGACCATGCATGTGTGCGGTTACTTGTGAGGAAAGCCACTGAAGATAAAATAAATATTGATGATATAATAAATAATGATGATATAATAAATCATGTATGTTTGTTTGTTTTGTTTGTATGGTGTTTAACGTCATTTAAGGTATACTGCATGCTTGGTGATGGACCCTTTTACAGATCGCCACTATGCTTTCCTCTTTAATTGTACGATGACCGGACAGGCTGTGGACCCTATGATGACGCCGACCTAAAGCCCATTGGGACGGTGGCATTTGATGTTTGTCTATGATCTTTCTTGTCGTGCCCTTAATGGTTTATTCTCTTATTGCTCTGGCTTCTGCCAAGTCACTGAGTACCTTCATTGTGGCTTTCTAGGCTATTGTTTTTTTTGTATTATATTTACACGAGAATATGTATGTTCTACTTATATTGTCTGTTGATGCTACCTTGTTGGTTAGAGAGTATATCATGGCGGGGATTTCTTTATTTACACTGTCCTGTTTAATGGGATGACAGTAGGGTAAGTGTGAGGTTTGGTGCACCCTAGAACCGGTTTAAACCCTCAGTGGCCTACTTTGCCACTGACCGTTCCAAGGCGGTAGCCCTATTGTCAAACCTTTTGTGTTTGTGATGTCGTTTACTTTTATTATTACTTTTGCCTTCTTGTTTGTCTGTTTGCATATTTGTTTCTGTGTTTTGTGGTTGACTGCCCTCCTTGAATGCTATTTTCCCTGTCCGATCTTTATATATTTCTTTTTATATATGACGGTCGATTGTTTTTGTGGTGGAGTAAGACCACCCACTTTTCCTGGGTAGAACCAGTCCTGTACACCTCTCGCCATCCAAGATAATAAATCATGATGATATAATAAATCATGATGATATAATAAATCATGATACTGTAGTTAGTAGTGTTTTGTCAACCCTTTTGTGTTTGTGATGTCTTATTTGGCATTTTATTCATCTTTAAATGTGTTCTTTTGTTTCTGTATGTGTTTCTGGTTGACTGTCGTCCTTGAATGCTGCTGTTCCTGTCCGATTTTTATATCTATATTTACAAATATTAAAGAACGCTGTGTTCATAACATTACTTACTTCAGGTTTCTATATTGATACGACACTCGTACCGCTCACGCATAACATTGCTTACTTCAGGTTTCAATATTGATTCTATATTGTTAAATCCTATCCTAGATCCGACGCGTGCCTAACATATGATACAGACAGGTTTATTTATTTAAGACAGAATCGCCAACCCCAAGTATTATTTCTTAACAATGCTTAAATTGTATCTTCGAGGTAAATGCCCCTTGAAATGGACACAAGACCATAACCCTGACAGAAGCATTTATCAGCTTGGAAATTATCATTTATCATGCGGTATTAAAGACGGCTTTGTCGCTGTCCCTGAAGCTCGTAATGCCAGTTTGTATCGGAATTATATCCTAACATTGATCAGACTGGATTTGGTATCCTCATTACGTGTGCTGAATACGCCAACGAAATAAGACGAAATAGATTGCCATAGAAACAAGCACATCTGTCAAATTAATGTTTCTTTGTAGTTAGATTATTTCATGTTTACACCACCATCTACAATAAATGTAGTTCTACTTCATCAGATACTGTAAATGTAGTTGTGTCGCTATACCTATGCTCCTCTACATCTTCAGCGCATTAACTGTAGTCATATTTATATTAATTACACGTTCCTCTACATGATCAACGACAGCAAATGTAGTTTTCTTTTCCAAGTCTGTAACCTTGTCTTCACCCTCTTTGTATTGTGTATTGTCCTTTTGATTGCATTTTTAATTTGCTCTTTGTTTGTGATTCAGTGCCGCCATACGGTGCCATTGCGTCTGAGTTTGTTCTTGGGCAAGACACTTTCTCTTAGCCTCGTCCGTCGGATTGGGACGTAAACCTGGCGGTCCCGTGTATCGGTCTATCCTCCGAGCACGTTAAAGAACCATAGGAATCTATTCGATAATAAGAGTAGGGCAGGTTCCCGGATTCCTATGTATCCTTCCCCTCTCTCTGGGGCTGCTCTAAATAACCTATACTGTGTTGATGAGCCGGTAAACAACATTCAATTCAATTTATATAAAGACCGTTTCTCTCATTCTTGTTATCACTTGCATGTTTCTCTGCATAATCAACGTCAGTAAATTTAGTTTAATTCTTATTACTTAAATGTTCCTTTGCATAATCAACGGCAGTAAACGTGGTTTTATTGTAGTCACTTAAATGTTTCTTTCCAAAATAAGTGAGCGTACATATAATATTACTGCCTTCACTTACACCTTAAGCGAAGATCGGCGGAGTTTTACTGGTATCACTTGAATGTTGCAATAAATCATCAGAGACAGTAAATGTAGATTTATTGTTATCACTTACATGTTCTTCTAAATCCTCCATCAGCGAAAGTAAACGTAGTATGTTACATATTTGTCTGTGATTTGTATAGGAAATACTGGGAATAGAAAAGCTATATCTGCTCGTTTGCTCTACTGTGAAATATCTCCCAGTGGGGGAAATATTTCCCAGTACGGAACATTGCTCGGCCTTTTCCGTCAGTGACGGGAACGCCAAATGACGTTCCGATTGCTTTACGGACGTCGTCGTCAGATTCCGCCACTAGGAACGTTTACGGAAATTAACGAAGAGTTCCGGTTCCACTTGTTTTGTTTGTATGACGTAACGTCGTCTTGGTATCTTGGCGTTCTCGTGCAAACTGGTGTAAAAAGGCGTGAATCAATAGAAATATTAATAAAATATCATTTTAAATTATGTAATATATAGTTTAATAACCAGTGTTCTTGAGATACTGAAAACATCTCCCTCGGTAGAAAAATGGCCCTCGATATAAGAACGAGTGCGGAGTACCTCGGGAGATATTTCCCGTATCTCAAAAACACTGGTTATTAAACTCTATGTATTATTCTCACTTAAATGTGTCTGTCCTTCATCAGCGTAAGTGAATGCAGCTTCTTTTGCTATCACTTAAATGTTCCTCAGATTATCAGAGACAGTAAATATAAAGTTATTGCTGTTTATTATGTATGTCCCCAATAGTTACTCTAAGTTTTATTTTACTGCTATCACATACATATTCCTCTACATCAGCGATAGTAATTCTGCATCATCAGTGACTGTACGTGTAGTTGTATTGCTATTTCTTGCATATCGGACAAGGAAATCCCTCATTTTAACGGGGCTACATATTTCCATCTCACCCTAGGGTCGAGATAAATGTCACGCGAGCACCAACATCCGGTATGCAGGAAAACATGCAAAACGTTAGTAGCTGGCGGCATCAACGCACAACATGTCTCTGATATGCAACAACAAGAATCTATCATGGATATTCGGTTCAGATAGGGAATTCCAACCCTCGGCATAAATGTTTTAGTCGGAACCTCGGCAGAGCCTCTTTTCCGATAAAAACACGTATACCTCGGGTTGGAATTCCTCTGTATTGTCAGACAGCGACAGGAAATTCCTCTGTATTCTTAAGTGTGGCCATGAAACAAGCGAGTATGTCTGCTATCGTTGTTGATTTTGTTATTATTTGGTATCATAGTGTGTTAGAAACAAACATTTCAATTAAACACATACACGTGTTTTGTCCTGTAACACACTAGTTGCAGTTGTTTAAAAACAAGTCGAACAGGAAAATTGTTTTGTTTGTATGGTGTATGTGCTGACCACCCACTTTTCCTGGGTAGAACCAGTACTGTACACCTCCCGCCATCCGTAAGAATCGACACTTCCTCACTTACAAGCCGATCTCCCAGTGGGATTCGAACCCGCAGCGGCGAGAGACGAAGGTTTAGAACGCAACGTGGTTAACCATTCGGCCACGGAGACGCTCCGAACAGGCAATACAGCATTCACAGACAACTAGGTTGTCCATGCACAGGTGCAAAAGGGAACGAAAACGCATAGACAAAACACAAATAATTGAGACTAAATGTCGCCAGGAAATTTGATAATACAATTAGATTATTGCTAACATTGATTTATCGTGCATTATCGTTCAGTTGTAGGAAAGTCACGTAAAGATAATGAGATTATAATTAGGCTCAGTGATATAATACTGAGATGGTGTTTTTTAATTCGAAGTAAATTAAAATGTATAAATAGTTGGGGTTTGTTTTCAGGAATTTACGGAAAAGGATTTAATGTTTTAATTGCGCTTAATTTGCCAATGTGTTCACATGCATAAAATAACAATGTTAATCCTATAGTACTCCCTTGGGTGATGAACACTTCATAATTCTTCAGTATAAACAGATTCAGCTCATTACCAAGCGTCAACTCATGTATAATGATGGTGCTAATACATACTTTTTTCTTCATTTGTTTATTTGCGTCGCTACTCAAGTTGGTACGTTGTTTTAGCATTTATCTTCCTACGTTAAAAGACGATATAAAAGTTGAACAGGAAATGTAGCATTCCAGGACCACAGTCCACCAAAACACGCATCGAAACAGAAAACAATAACAAGGGATTAACAAGCAAGGTTTTACGCAAGCGTAAAATAGCTGCCAAGAGAAAATAGCGTATATCTGGATAGAAACTGGAAACAAAACATTAACATAATAATACATGAAGTCACGGGTGTTAAAACAATATTGAAAAAAAATATTGTCACTGATACATAAATACGCCACGACCGTTTTTTCTTACCAGACACATTCTTCCCGATTTCTGCCATCAGTTATTTCTACCAAACATTTTGAATCAAGGTGGGCGACCTCGCTTCTCTCTGTTCAAATTCCTTGACATGCCTTATATATTGATTACAATTCACCCTTGTAACACGACGTGCTAGAACTGCACATTAGCACTGAAATACAATTGTTCACATGTAAGGGATACGTGTGCGTTAGCGTGTGCATTACAACATAAATATACTGTTCACTGCTATAATGTGTAATTTATAAGATTGCGTTATCAAAATGATAAATGTAAAGGAACTGTTCATTGCTACCTTACCATGTGCAGTTATGAAAAGCATATAAGAGTCTCTGCCGTTACCGTATGTGACATCATAAACATAAAAGGGACTGACAATAGGGGTACCGCCTTGGAACGGTTAGTGGCAAAAGGGCCGCTGGGGATTTAAACTAGGTTGTAGGGTTTCAGTTTGTTTTGGAAGACGACCATTTTTCTAATTTCAGATACATCTTCTTTATTTTTAGTTGTTTAGTCAGTGGGTTATTTTTCGTTTGAACTGTTGGTGCTATATTTACCCTGAGCTTTATTGTATACACTCAGACATTACTTCAGTAGTTGCTTCGTTAGACAGTTTCTTTAGCCTTTCTACACCAAAATACATGTTTTTCTAATCGATCAATGCCTAATGATGAATTCCGAAAATTAGAGATTTTCTTCCATCTATCAACCTTATCGGTATCTGAATCTTTTACATTAACCTCATTTTCGAGAAAATGGAGAGCGCGTCACCAAGATGTTGAACGTTTTGAGATTCCGAGGAAAAACAGATTAGAATATAGACCGAAGAAGTAAATTCCGTCGCGTTAACTCATCATTTAAGGTTATATTGAGACAACAATCTCAGAGGGAGATGAGAGGAAGGATGCCGTTTCCCATCAAACATGCCTCTTCCATGGATCAAACCGTTTTTGTATCTAGGTCAGTAGGGAACGAAACAAGCTGACCGACTGAGCCGCCATTCAGTGATGTGAATTTAAAGTATGAAAGACACCACTATACATAACAAGAGCTGTCGGAGAACTTCACAGCTCGACTATTCGATTTTTCAGAGAATAATAAATATATAGACAGTATATACCATCAGAAAACAAGGCTAAAACAATATTGGGTGGCGTTGGGTGCGGGGCAGGTATAGAAACTCGGGCCGATATAAAATTATTGTTAGAATCTCATACAAATTATAGTAAAATTTGAGGCAGGGTGTGACATTTAAAAAAAAATCAGTTTTAATCCAAAATTGTAAAAAAAGAAATATATAAAAAAAAATAGACTTTCAAGTAGGGGTGGTGTGGGGGAGGCGCGGGGGGCAACATAGCTATATGTGTAAGAATTGACCAAAACAACACAGAAATATGGAGAAAAAAATGAAAGTTCGAGTGTCGGGGAGGAGGCGTGTGGGGAAGAAGGGGCGTGGGTGGGGGCAACATAGCTATATGTGTAAGAACTGTCCAAAACAACACAGAAATATGTGCGTGAGGGCAGGGAGGAGGGACCCCATGCCCCAATATGGGTGACGTATGAATAAGATGCATAATGCTCTAAGAAATCAATTATAGATATATACAACTGCTTACACGCAAACCTAGATCTGCCTTTGTTGCACGTTTAATGGCCATCACAATTTGGGTTCCAAGGGAGCCCAGAATTTGTAGAAGACAACATTACTAACGCAACCCTTTACAACATACTATAAGGAAACAAATTCCCAAAGAAATGTAAGATATATAGACCTGTACACAGCTTACGCGCAAAATTTGATGTGAAAAAGACACATTTTAAGGGCTATCAGAATTTGGGTTCCATGGGAGTCCAGGGATTACAAGAACCAAAATTACTTAAGTCGCCCTTAAGATAATGCTATAAGGAAGCTCATGGCCAAATTTGGTTGTGCTAGGGTAAACACTTTAAGCTATATAGACCTGTAAACACAGCTTACACGCAAAATGTGAAATTGGACACATTTTATGGGCTATCCGAATTTGGGTTCCATTTACACGCAAACCTTGATGTGGGACGCCGACGCCGGGGTTATTACATAAGCTCTTGTTCTTCGAATAGTCGAGCTAAGAAGTAAGAGAAACTAAGCATTGAAAGTTAGACCATTGTATTCCTGTGGATGCAATATACTGTTACACTTTTTGCACTGACTAAATTGGCATTGGCTATAATGACAGCTTACAAGCGTACTTGAGTGTATTGCTGAATATTTGCCTTTCATTAGTTTTTCTATAAAGATAAGATAACTTTCTTGGAGATATATTTTCACATACAGACCTAAGTTAAGACGACATGGCATAGTTATCATTTATCGGTGGCTCGTATCAACAAATATTACACTAGTGAACCTCGTTGCACCGCAATCAATCCGTCAACTCGACAAATAAATATTTTCACATTCAAACCTAAGTTAAGAGGACATGGCATAGTTATCATTTATCGGTGGCTCGTATCAACAAATATTACACTATAGCATATGTAAATGTCTACAATCACTCTCATCTCATGTACTGAATGGCTATTATTGTATTCATAACATTTCCTATTTATTGTCTTTTTGACCCACATTTCAAACTTTTCTTACAAGTCATTTTGTAAAAGGCTCAACATGAACTATTCGTCCGGAGATCTAACAACATCAACAACCTTTGGATCGATGAATGGGACCATGGCGCCACCAGAACGATTAGATAGTATAAACATCAAACATTTATCCTTAAATAAGTGGCTCTCAGTACGGTCCCATTACAAATCCAAGTATAATCCGTATATCTGAAGAGCATGTAATCGACAGGATCAACACGCTCAAACGTTATTCACGCGCCTACCGATAGGTTTCTTCACATTATCGTAACGCAGATAATTGTATAAATAAGACATGAACAATGCTCTTTTAGTATAAATAAATAAAATTTGCGTAATACGAACAGTTGTCTTTCAGAAAACTATATAAGCAAAAGTAGGTATACCAGTAGAACAGGAAATGTAGCAAGGAACATAGTTAACCCAAAACACGCCATGATGGTGACCCCACAAACATAAAATGGTTCCGCCTTGGAACGATCAGTGGCAAATTGTCCGATGGATCTCTAAACCAGCTGCTACGATTCATCAAACTTCACTCTTGCCCTTTTGTCATTCCAGTAAAACGGGACAGTGTAAATAAAGAAATACCCACCTGGCTATATCCTTTATTAAACTAGGCAGAACAAAAGCCATATACATATAACACAAATATGATCATGTACATATGAATTAAAAAAAACAAAAACATAGAAAGCCAGAAAGCAAGTAGAAAATGGCTAAGCAGCCAGAGCAACAGGAGAATAAACCCTTAAAGGCAGAATAGACTTATTAAGACATAAACTGAAACTGTTGACGTAGCACTCGGAAGAGTTAACAAATAAACTGAATACAATAAAACTGTACAGACTATGCCGAATAAATATGTGTGAACTAATTACGCTGTATCCCCTACACGCTGCGCCGACGCTAAGCACAACACTGAAAGTGTGCAGATCCAAATGGTTTATTTATAGCACAGGTAATGTTTATGTAAACACAAGAGTTAAAAAGTCAGCGTGCCTTTTTAACGAAGCATACGTTTCTAATCAGTTGTTTCTATTAACGGCTGGGTACATCGGGGGATTTAATGCAAATTTGATGGTAATATTATACACAAATACTTGACACAAAGTCTCTATCATCTCCGTTAAGGTTAACAATAAGCATATTCTGACTTTAAGGGTACGACACGACAATATTGAAGACAAAATTGAAAAACAAAATATAAATCAGCTGCATTAATGATATACGGGGACATCCACTCGTTCAGAACTGACAACATTTAACTCGATTATAATACGACCTTTTGCTACAGGTTTAAATACAACAAAAGGATTCATTGAAATAAAGAAACCATTCAAACAATCAGACGAAATTTCCAAAATGTTAATGTAGTAATTACGGAAACGTCGTCTTAATATGACATGACAACGTCTTAATATCGTACTATTTATTTGTCGAGTTGGCGGATTGATAGCGGTGCAAAGAGGTTCACTGGTGTAGTATGTGTTGATATGAGCCACCGATAAATGATAACTATGCCATGTCCTCTTAATTTAGGTATGTATGTGAAAATATTTATTTGTCGAGTTGATGGATTTATTGCGGTGCAACGAGGTTCACTAGCGTAATATTTGTTGATACGAGCCACCGATAAATGATAACTATGCCATGTCCTCTTAATTTAGGTCTGTATGTGAAAATATATCTCCAAGAAAGTTATCTTGTCTTTATAGAAAAACTAATCATGCTAATGAAAGGCAAATATTCAGCAATACACTCATTTACTCTGGTAAGCTGTCATTATAGCCAATGCCAATTTATACAGTGCAAAAAGTGTGACTAGTGTATTGCATCCACAGGAATACAATGGTCTAACTTTCAATGATTAGTTTCTCTTACTTCTTATGTATAGTGGTGTCTTTCATACTTTCAAATTCAAAGAAGACGACATCATTGAATGGCGGCTCGGTGGGTCAGCTTGTTTGTTTCGTTCCCTACTGATCTAGATACAAAATCACAATTTAAGAAGGATAGAAACTCCTTATTAACAAATATTCTACTTCATCATCATCATCATCATCATTTTCATCATCGTCATCATCATCATTTTCATCATCGTCATCATCAGTATCTTCGTAATCTTCAGAGATATTAATTATCAACAATAAAAAATCATATCTGCTATCATCAATATAAATTAATACATGTGCCACATACGTGAAGCATATTGTCCCAGAAGTCGATTAAATAGTAAACTAATCATCTGTATCAGAACGAACAAGAACCTTTTATATCATAATGTAGACCTCCGGCCTATACTGCAGACCAAAATTAACGAACAAACATCATTGTACAACACAAATGTAACCATACATATTTTCAAACATAGACTAAATAATTGAATTGAATGTTGTTTAACGGCTCATCAACACAGTATAGGTTATTTAGAGCCGCCCCAGAGAGAGGGGAAGGATACATAGGAATCCGGGAACCTGCCCTACTCTTATTATCGAATAGATTCCTATGGTTCTTTAACGTGCTCGGAGGATAGACCGATACACGGGACCGCCCGGTTTAACGTCCCCCATCCGACGGACGAGGCTAAGGTAAAGTGTCTTGCCCAAGAACACACCGACGGAACTAGACTAAATAACATTTGCACAATATAAATTTTCAACACATTCTGAATCATCAGTGTTAACAATGCGAACTATGTAAAATGTAAGGTAAGCAATGTAGAACAATGTAAAATATAAGGTCAGCAATGTAGAACAATGTAAAATGTAAGGTAAGCAATGTAGAACAATGCAAAATGTAAGGTAAGCAATGTAGAACAATGCAAAATGTAAGGTAAGCAATGTAGAACAATGTAAAATGTAAGGTAAGCAATGTAGAACAATGTAAAATGTAAGGTAAGCAATGTATTCAGTGACTGATATTGCAGTACAGTCATTGGCATAGTTAAAGTTAAAATAACAATATTAAGAAATACGCAATTGTTTACATTTTTTGATCAACATTTTCTTCTTTTTCTTTTTTTAAAAGCATAGAAAATAAATTTAGCAACAGAATGTATTATTTATATTTGTTAGGAAACATGATATAATAAAAATAGTACATCGGGTTCTTAGCCAATACGATTTAAATTGTAGAGTACGAAACCAGAAAAATAATAAAGGAGTAAAAATCCTCCTCATTAATATATAGATAATATACATATGTATTGCTACCGACCACATTTCCAAAGTGCAAATATGTGATGTATTCGCAGTTATAATATTATTTGCAAACATGTTTTTTCCATAAAATTTAAAAACCCATGTCTGAACCATAACATGTTTCATAATATTTCCTAAGTATCGCCTTCCATCAGATATTGATTTTAATGCCTATCGCAACGAAATTGCGGGTTCTTTAACGGATTTCTGTACTAAATGGTATAAGCGCGAAAACACAGAAACGTTTGCACTTACTGCTTGGATGAAAACTATTTCCGATATTATTGAATTACGTATATTATTTTACGAATCAAATCCATCCCTGCTTCCAAGGCCGTCTACTTAAAATTTACGACACCTTAAGAAGGTTATTCAGAATCTGCATACTAAATTTGTTCTAGTTCCTGCAGACAAAGCTTCCAACAATATAATTATTGTCTGACGATTACGGTATATCAATACTTTGAATGCAGAGCTAGCGAGCACTTCTGCTTATCTAACCACACATTTGCTGGAGAAGGACATTGTTTCCCAGCATGTGACCTTTATGGAGACTACAAAGGTTTCTGTAAATAGTAAGCAGACGAGGCTCCCTACAATGTACAGGACACCTAAACTCCACAAAATTCTATACAAAGCACGTTTTATTGCTAACTCAAGTTCATGTACCACGAAACATATACTAAAACTATTGACTTCCTGACTTTCCGCGATTAAAGGACATATTATATAAGTACTGCAGAAAGGCTTTTGAACACTAAGGCATCAATCTGTTTTGGTCTATCAAAAACTCTGGAGAAGTCCGTGATAAACTACGGTGTAAGCATTGTCATGCCTCTTGTCTAAGCACCTACGACCTTTCCACACTATATACTACTCTACCACATAATATAATCAAAGCTAAATTGCTTTAACTTTTTCAGAAGACATTTGCTAGAGAAGGTACAAATGTTTGAGCTTATAATAATGTCAGGGCTTTCTCTACAAACGCCCCTATTGATAATTATAATTTGTGGACTTGTGCTGATGTTTGTAGAGCGTTATCTTTCCTTCTCGATAACATCTTTATAAGATATGGTAAAACTGTTTTACCGCCAGGTTGTTAGTATTCCTATGGGTACTAACTGTGCGCTACTTGTCGCAGATGCTGTGAAAGAGATTTTATGTTGAGTTTGTCACCTGCTAGCCAGAGTGAAGTTATTGATGTGTTTAATAATACATCTCGGTATCTAGATGACAAGCTCAATATTGATAATCCGTTCTTTGATCATATGGTTACTAACATTTATCCACCAGAGCTCAGTGTAGACATGTTAGCTTTCTCTAGCGTCCGCGCTTTTCTAGTTGCTGTCACGTGGTTCTCGTTGCTGTCACGTGAGTCACGTGCGTTGCCTAGCATCCATACTAGGTCGAACTACTTCGTTCGGATACTGAAGTAGCATTCCTCATTCTTCACCCATCGATTTCTAATAATTTCATACATACTAAAATCTATGATAAGGTCTGTATGTGTATATATTCTTCCTTTTAATATCATTCCATTTATTAAGAAAAACATGGGTCAAGGGATCTTTATAATATTATTAACAACCAAAACTCCAGCAAACCAACTTCAAAATCCAAATGGGATGAAATTTATAACATAAGAGGAAGAAACATATAGAGGAAGAAACATGGAATGGTATATATATATATCCCCTTTAAATCCTCAACAAATACAACATTACAATGGTTTCAAGTACGGTTAAACCATATAATTCTTCCAACCAGAAAATTTCTTCATAAAAGAAATATCATTGACAGTCCAATGTGCAAGTATTGTCAAGAAGAGGAAACATTAACACATATGCGTTGATATTGTCCCGAAACCCAATCGATTCTTAATAAGTTGAAAACTTGGTGTCCAGCAATAACTTATATTTACATTTTACAGAAGAATCATTTATATTTAATATTAGTAACACGTTAACACCAGCCGATTTGTACATACTACTTGAAATGAAGTATTATATTTTCTCAACCAAACATTTACAAAGGAAACTGTCTATAGAGGCCTTTAAAAACAGAGTAAGAAAATCGTTTAGTATTTTGAAATGTATAGCAACAACAAACAATGTAGTCGAACCATTTGTTAAAAAATGGAGCAAATATAAGAACAGTTTTAATCTGTAAATATCAGAGACTTCACCCTTCCATTTTGTGTTTTCTGTAATATTCTGGCCAAGGAACTGACATAACGGTCTGATATTCTATATTATATAGCAATGAGTGAGATGTGAAATGTGATCATGTGGGGGGAACATAAACAACACTTCTTTTATTTCTTCTCCTTATTTATTATAGTTATTTATTTTTCTTTATCTTTTCCCCAAAAAACAGTACTCTTCTAAAAAGTGACTTGTTATTACACAAATAGAGATAAAACACAACACAAACAAGCTAAATATTTAAAAGACAACCGTTTATACAGAATTCTCATATTGAATACAAATAATAGATAATTTTACTATGTATATCACTTGTGTATTGTATAATATTATAAATGTGTTTGTTTGTAAGGCGTGCGGTGGGATGGTCTCCACGACCCACAACATGCCAAATTACGGGAAGAATAAATGGGTCACCATTGGTGACTGAAAAAAATAAAATAAAATAAAATAAAATAAAAATAAATAAAAAATCTATGGTAAGAGAGATGACTTCAACTTTACCATCGTTAACTATCCACACTTGGATGGGGAAGTACCTCGTGCTACATCATGCGGGGTTTATATCTCCCAGCTCATTCGTTTTGCTACAGCTTGTAATGATGTTATAGACTTCAATCATCAAAATCAAGTTATTACAAGTTAACTTCTTCAGCAGGGTTTTCGTTATCGCAAACTACGTAGATCTTTCTCAAAATGCTACCGCCACAACGAATACCTACTGGAGAACCTTAACCATTTCTGCGGCTAGGAATATCACAATCCCTCTTTTATGGAGATGTGGTCTTTAAACTTCGGAAGTTAAAGGGATCTGGCGGGTTTCCTGACCACTTTACAAACTTAATCAGGAAGTTCGTCAGTAAAGCGTACGACCCTTTAGTATTACAACGCTCTGTATGTTTAGTGATTGACCCATCTACAGTCAGTCACTACGCTTCACTTTTCTCTTGTGCGATGACTGGACAACCTCTTGGGACTCTTCGATTGCACCTACTGAAACCCCGACCAAGGGAGGTAGGTGCATGAGCTTTCGTCCCTCGGGTTTTCTGGTCGTACCCTAGATTGGTTTTCTCTTTGCAACTGCTGTGGTTTTTCAGTACGATTCTGGATACATCATGAGATGTTTCATATTTAGTAGATTATGTAACTTTACTTTACGACAACATCTTAGTTTCTTTATTTAGTTTCTCTTGATGTGGTTCTTTATTTAGTTTCTCTTGATGTGGACTTTATTGATACATGTTTTTCCTTTTGATGGGATGTAGTTTTGTTTACACTGTCTTGTCTGTTTGGCGCTGAAGACAGGATAATAGCGAAGATTGTGTACACATAAAATCGATTCAAGCTTACCCAAGTCGGTGAATCTGTCTTCACCAACCTTTCTGTTGTATTTTGTCTTTTTCATTGTATATTTATTTATATATTGTTCCTTGTTTGTAGTACAGTGCGGACCTACAGTGCGTTTGTACACTGTGGTTTCTATAGGATCCTATTTTTGTCCAGAATACCGTCAATATTGAAATAACAGCTTTCAGCTTTACCTTTTCTTTTGAGTTTCACTCTCATGTCACTCCTTGCATTACAAACGTGTTGCTTTTGAATTCATCGGACAGTTTCAGCAAAACTTGATAATCAGCCGTGTACATTCGCTTAAAACCTCGTCTCAATCAATCATTTCGTTAATTAACAATTATGGTATGGTATATAATCGTCAAAAATGTTTTGAACAGTTCTGTACAGATTTCATCTAGTCTAGGGTTTTTCTATGAGCTTAGACTCGTTATACTTTCTATTTGCTCAATGTCCGGATATGTCGAAATTGAACCGACTGCCGTCAGCCTCATGGCGTGTAATTTGTACAAATTCCTTAAGCTTTAAAGTCACTATTATTTGATTCTACTGTTTGGAACACACTCTTAAGTAGTTTACCCATTCTTTAGGAATTATAGAAGAGGCTTAAACTGAACGAAATTGTCAAAAACATGTTTGGTTGTGTTTTTTGCTTGTTGAGCCGGTGCTAGGGTGCATGAGAAGTTTTGCTTCTTACATTACCTCTCATAAACAGACTCAGTAAAACCGAGTCTGCTATTTTATGATCTTGGTTCTGTTTGATGCTTCCAAAGGATTTCTATTATCAATATTTATTATCTAAAACATATGTTGTCCTAACAGCCTGTTTAGTTTGAAAGGACAACTGAAAGAAAGTAGAAACAAAGGGATAAGGACTTGTCACTTAAAGTGTGTTACTAGATGAGGAAACAGAAACATAGTTCCAGTATTTCAGATTATATACGGATAGCTATAGTGTGAACCTCCTCTAAAAATGCAAGCTATTGTAAACATTGAAAGCTTGATAGCCGCGAACATGTTCCATGTTGATCAACCGCGAATGACAGCAGCCGCGAAAGTTTCCAGGTTTACAGTAATGTTACAAGACTATTCCTGAAGTAAGCAGCATGGCGAGTTGTTGGTACAAATGGAAGCTATTGCTAATTAGAATGACGGCCATTTTCCCTTGTCTTTATTAGAAAGAAAAGTACCCTCTTTCTCCAAAACTGCTTTGCGTATTTCGTTATTTTTACAAATTTTATTGATATTCACCTTCATGCAAAATCTAAGTTTTCTTACGCAGCTAAACAGATGACAGTTTGTTAAAAATGACCCTCCACCTTTCTACAGAAACTCCTGTCCGTTTCTTTTTTTAATTATTTCAGCATCCGTTCAAAGCAAAGCCAGATTTATAACGTTTAAACTTCGTGGAATACCATCGTTCAAATGTATATATTCGGTTTAAATTTATCTTTAACAAATATAAGCATGACTTTTTTTCTTTGGAAAAACATAGACCGCACATACTTGAAATAGTTTACGTGTGTTTTTATTCGTGTTGAAGTAAAATTGTCTACTTTCACAAATGTGCTCAGTGGTAAACCGCCATAATAATAACCCACTTCTACATAAGCAGCGCATCTATGCCACAGATCTATAACGCTGTCATATTATACCACAACTGATATTTTCTTAGACCTAAGGAATTGGAGATTAATCTTTGATGTATGTCATACATTTCTCAAAAAAAAAGATATTGATTTCACAGAATCGTGGTGAAACAGCCATTTATAGTTTCTCAACACGAGAATCAGTTTCTCCGAAATACCGTTATATAACTCATTTCAGGGATGATAACTGATAACTTTAAGACTTCAGATGGACGAGTGTGATCTTGGCTCCCAAGGGATATATTGGCCACAATATAGATTGGATGGAATTGAACGCGTACATACGAATATCATGGTTAATAACTTAGAATATCAGCTTTATTTTGGCGAGTGCGAGAAAAGTGATAAATGCGAGCCTCTGGCAAGAATGTATCGCTTTTCGTCACCAACCAATATACAACTGAGATTCTGATAATAAGTATAAAAGTCAAACAGGAAATGCAGCCTTCGCAGAACACAGTAAACTCAAAAACACGCAAAAAGGCAAACATGAATGACAATGTTAATAAAGAATAAAGGCATATGACGGCACAAACACGAAGGTTTGACAATAGGGCTCCCGCCTTGGAGCGGTCATTGGCAAAAAGGGCTGCTGGGGGTTTAAACTCGGTTCTAAGGTGCACCAAACCTCACACTTAATCCCCTACTGTCATCCCAATAAAACGAGACCCTGCCTTGAACTATTCTCTTACCAACAAAGCAGTATTAATAGGCAATATAAGTAAAACACAAAGATTCTCATGTATATATAAAAACAAAAACAAAAATAGCCTATTAAGCCACAAAGAAGGTACTCAATGACTTGGCAGAAGTCAGAGCGACAAGAAAATAAACCATTGAATACGACAAAGAGTATGATAATGACCCTTTGGAAACGGCCGAGCACGACACATACGAAATATTGCAGTCTCGGTTTGATTGAGCCTTCATGAGCGGTTGTGAAATATGCTAGCTACCGCTCACACCCTCTAGCACAGGGTTGAGCAGAACTCAATATTCATAAAAATCAACAGTACATAATGTTAACCATCCCGAAGATGGCAAGCATATGGCGGTGGATATAGCAATATTTGTATCTTTGTTTCATCCCCTATATCCAGCGGCGTATGGTTCCAGGATCTAATAAAAGTGTATGCCCCGAAGAGCGAAATAAACAAAAAGGAATTTAGTTGGGAGCAACGGTTATGAAGCCTGCGTATCACAAGTAACAGCCAAAATACTAAATTAAAATGCAGACAACATATCCTATGAGTGGTTAAACAATACCCAGAGCCTTTTATCGGCCGGTGTAGTGGAAACACCGAATCGAAAATTAAGTAAGAAAAAGAAATTGAAAATGTACCACCGATCACTAAATATAAAAGACAAGATTTCAGACAAACATCAAACGTCACTTTCCTTTTAGGTAGACGTCATCATAGGGTCTACATCCTGTCCGGTCATCGCGAAATTAAAGAGGAAAGTGCAAATGTCCAAGCATCAGCAAGCAGTGCGTTGCAAAATGATAGGGTCATAACCTCGTTTGATAAACCTTTTAACAAGTAGTTAATAAACATGTTATTTATTTATCCGGTAAACTGTTTTAAATAAAATAATTTACATAAAAAATAAAACAACAGCTTACGTCTGCTGGGGTCATAATACAAATGGAGGATTTTTGTCAAGGGACGTAACTTTGGTATTTAAGTAGATTTATATTAATAATAAACGCGAAATACTTTATTTTGAAAATGAAATTGAATTCCTAAATTGAGAAGTATACAACATATTGTGTAAATATGTACTTGGTCAATTCTTGACTACTTACGTCATCTAATATATCACGTGTACTCAATTAGCAGAATAAAGCAGATGTTATAGTACGTAGCTGTACTTGAATAGTAGACATATTAGTTAGCTGTTTCTCAATAAATCGAAGCGCATAGGTTTTGAAATGTTCAAAATAGAATTCATAATTAAAGAGATGTCTATATTGTTACGTAAGGTACATTATATAAGATTGAAATCTGAATGTAGTATATGATTTGTTCTGTATAACCTACTTTTCACATCATTTGTGTTGACTATGAAAGCTAAATTATTATTTTTTAAATTTAAGTAAAAAATACATACCATTTTGGTTCTGTTATCTTGTGTGGTCCCGACACTAGACCAGTATTAATATCCATGTAATTCAAAGAAAAATAACAAGACACATGTTTGGACATATTTTTATCAAAATTACCTGAAAAAATTAAAAACAACAAATACAAAAACCTTTCAAAATTGTAAAAACCAAAATAATCGTAAATTATTGGTTAATAAAACGAATGAAAGTTATACCTAAAGACAAGTACTCCGTTTTTATAAAGAAAAGTCTCAATAATTATAATATATAAATCATTTTTTTATTTAAATACCATTTTATGAAATGTATGTTACCATGATATGTATGAGAGTTTTATGTAACTTAGTTACAGAAAATTTACAAAAATTATATATGTAATTTCGTTAATTATTTAGAAAAAAGAATGAAACAAGCATTCATAAAAGCATATTTAAAGTAACAATAACCCGCCAAATATCGACAAAATTACACAACAAAGCCGTTTATCAAAACTCTTTCCAGGTGTTCAATGTATATGTGCCATTCTCATGCAACTATTATGTAACACGTTTCTTCATTGGTTAACGTCTACATTACGCACGATTTACCCATTGTCGCCCTCGATCGATACTAGTATCATCTCTCGTGTTTGGCGCTTGTAATTATGGGGGGAAAAGTAGTCCGGTCAGGTGATTTGCATAATATAGCTAGGGACCAAAACCCAGGTTTTAGGACCCAATCTAGACACGCCGTTCAAAATCACCAAACTCTCAAAAATTCGAAATGACGTCAGTATGCGATTTACCGTTTGAAAGTACCTGACGTCACATAACTTTGTAACAAGCGACGTCATTGGGTGACGGCAAGAAAATGCCGTTAGCGATGAATTTGAGATTTCATAGAAAAACAAGTGTGCAAGTATGATTTTACTTTATATTTATGGCATTTAAATGAAAAAGCATTAGCACTGAGATAACCAGGCTAAGATGTTTAATCTAGGACAGTATGTGGTTGGTTTTACGTTTTACGGCTCCGCTATTGCGTCGCCGTAAAACGAAATTTCAGACCGTAAAACCACTCACAAACCGTCCCAGATTTAAAATCTTAGCATGGTTATCTCTTAATTCAAGTATAGTTTGTTCACTTTTTTAAACTTCATGTGATTGAATATGAGTAAAATGAATTTTGAGTTGGCAACTCTTAATTCAACGCTTCGTTTTGGGAGGTTTGGCCTGGCGGGCTCTTGCCGTTTATGTTGTGTCTATGGAGTTTGGATTCTTAAATTATGTAAGTTACATATATACCTCGTCGTCAGTCGGTTTAGAAACGGTGTACATTTGTTGTACAATTTTGCTTTTGTAAGCTACTTTAAAATAAATTCATCTTTTTATGCATATACTCAGTTATGTTATGTTAATTAGCATTATACTTAGAGTCTAGTTTAGGATAATGTAGCAATGTATATTTTAAAGTAAATTTACAAAATAGTTTTCACAAATCAAACATTTTGAAAAAAAAAAAAAAAAAAAAAAGAATATATAATTCGAAAGCTGGAAAAAAATAAAGTTTAAGGGATTTTTAGCGTCGTTACAAAGATGTCCTGCATGCATTACTTTTTCATATTGTTGGAAAAAACAACCACTAACACTGTTGTTCTAAAATATATATTTACAAAGAAGGTTATATGTTTAAATTGAATGCAAATACAATGTATACTATTCAGTTGTTACAAAATATGAGTACAAGATGCATTTCTTTACGAACAGAGGGCTGGCGTGGCGCAGTCGGTAGTGCGGCGGATTTGTAACCGGAGGCCCCGGATTCAATCTTCCGTGGAGCCACTGAGTTTCGTCGGCGTGTTCTTGGGCAAGGCTCTTTCCCTTAGCCTCGTCCGTCGGATGGGGAGGTCGTCCCGTGTATCGGTCTATCATCCGAGCACGTTAAAGAACCATAGGAATCTATTCGATAATAAGATTAGGGCAGGTTCCCGGATTCCTATGTATCCTTCCCCTCTCTCTGGGGCGACTCCAAATAACCTATACTGTGTTGATGAGCCGTTAAAAAACATTCAATTCAATCTTCGTATATACTCAACAAAAAAAGAAACTTCCGCAACTTTACCCATACATGTAGACACTATGAACATATATTTTGCTTGGTCTTATATGTTAATACCTTTGTTAAAAGGCCAGCACTGGCATGAAAACAATTTTCCTTGAATCAAACTTGTACGCACAGTTATTCCCCTTGTTTTGGTTTAAACAGCATTTCCGGGTCTTGTGGTTTAAACTTTGATTTAACACAGTTTTGTTCAATTGAAATAAACAAAAGATAACCCCAGCACCAAAAAGACGGAGTAAGTAAGCTGACCTGTTCACTCACTTTTGCGCCATACAGCTTTCAAGAATGAATATTTTCAGATTACATCCCTTTATAATACAAATATAGTGATTTCGCAATTTGAATACAACATGTTTTAGCAGCAACACACTAACTTTGGTTTTTGATGATTATTAATATTGATCAGAATGATGAGTGATAATTATAAAATGATGACATTTTATCTAGATTGGTGTACAAAGTGTAACAAAGTCAACCCTATGCAAATCACAGCTTAAAATGCGGAAGTTTCTTTTTTGTTCAGTATACATTTTTAAATGAACTTATTGTGGCACTTCAATTGCTGCATTTCCTGTTGGACTTTAATATCCACTTTTATTGTATGCCAGTCAGATCCTAGAATGAAAATATAAACAATCTACTTTGCAATTTCAAAAGGATATAATTCAGGACAATCCCAATGCTATCTAAACTGAAATCAAATCCGATTGTCATGCAAATTAAAGCTGAATGGAATATCGAGCAACCAATTCCCTAAAGATTGTTTTACGACGCAAGCTTCTAAATTTTGTCTAAACAGTAAGGCATTGCGTAGTCAATAATTCAATTATATACGTTGTAACTAATTAATAATTACTGATAAGGAAGATCCTTCGGAAGCATTAGAATAAAGTAGCAGCCTTGGTTTTATTGAGTCTGTTCATGAGAGGTAATGTAGGATGAAACACCGCTCATGCCCCCTAGCACCGGTGTAAGCTGTATTCAGCTTCAAAGTCACCTATATTGGGATCGTTGATCACAAAGCATCACAAAAGATCACCGGTGTCTTGAAACTCCACCGGTTATAGAATATATGCTGAGTAACATAAAATAATCAAACATAAGTAGAGGCTGTTAATACGCATGTCCATGTTGATTGTTTCAAAGAAATTCCTCTTGTTTAAATCAACCCAAACATCGGTAACAATTGGAATATATTTATGTTCTACAAAAGATTACAAAAAAAGTATTACAGGAGAAATTTGGAAAATATATTCTTTAAGAAAACAAAACGATTTACTACAGTTTTACATATGCCTAATGATAAACAATATCAATGTTATTTTCAGAGAACAACATTTGGAACAAATTGTGATATTAGATGTTGATTGGAAAATGTTAGATCCAGTTCCGGTTTCTCTTACCTCTGTTCATATATGTAATTTTAACGTGTGTGTTTGCATCAGAAAAAATTAATTGACTTTTCTTAAGTTTTCGTATTATACAACTTGTCGGTCTTAAATACGATCTTGAAATAAAATATATAATCAAATCGATATGTCGGAAACAGTGTGTGTTACATCCAAAAATAGGGTCATAAGGATCGCAATATCAATTAAAAGAAACGATTTTCTACGATATATCAATTAATTTTTCACTAACTTAGTGACCGTTTCGACCGTTGTTACTGTTTTTTCCCAAGTTGTGCATTCAAACTGTGACGTCACAGGCTGAGACACGTAACGGAAAATTAGGTATAAAAGTCAAACAGGAAATGCAGCATTCACAGAACACAGTCAACCAAAAAAACGCATTTAAAAAAAAGTACAAGGAAAAATAGAAGACAAGTATGCGACACCATAAACATATTAAATACAATGGTTGGCAACAGGAGTACCGCCCTGGAACGGCCAGAGGAAATAAGGGGGTTTAAACCCGTTTCTAGGTTGCACATAAACGTCACTCGTGTCCAGTTGGTTATCCAAATAAAACGGAACAGAGCAGATAAAGAAATCGCCACCATGACACCATTAAAAAGCAATACAATTATCATCGGGGTCGTGTATATTAAGCTTTAGTGGGTTTTTTCTTTCATTCCTTTATTACGTGACCTATCGATATAAAATAAGTATTTACAATAACGAATGCCTTAATATTTATCACAGAGTCAGTTAACATATTAGAATAAATATAATTATGTAATGGTTGTCCCATCCAAGTTCAATTAAAATACTAACACATGAATAAAAGATAATAATTATATCACATTCTCTATTGAACTTAGACATAAAAAGCAACCGCCGCCATTATTTCCGGGCCTTTGTAAAAGACTTCGTCACACCAACATTACAATTAGCATCCATGATAAATTATTATTATAAGAAGTTTAGCAATGACTAACCATGGATGGATGTATGTTTGAGACCTCTTAAAAATGTGTTATCAACATTTATAATGCATTTAAATGCAAATACAACAATATCTGTACAAATGGCGATTGTTCAAGATGGCCTTTTGCGAGCGTGTCCCCAATATGCGGGAATTCATTTTTCAAAATAGAGAAGAGGATATGGTTCATTCATACCCAATCAGATCAATCGACCACACTGACGTATACATGCACATGACATAACATAGGATTTGGATAATATGCTAAATGGGATATTTTGACTCTGTGACACAATTATAACACAAAAATAATCATGCATATATGAATATGAAAAAACAACCCTAGAAGTCACAAATCAAGTACTCAGTGATTTGTCAGAAGCCAGAGCAACGAGCGATTACACCATTAAGGGCATGACATGCTCAAGTAATGTTGAACGCAAAACATAATTGTGAACTGTTGTGACCCTCCAAGCAAGGGGCAGATAACTTAATCATTTTTACCTTCAAAATTTGCGTTTAGATCACTTTCTTACAAACTTTATGCATTAGACCTTTCAAACTTTGTTTCTTGGATATTACATCACAACGTGTCAAAAAGCAAATGTGGATGTGACCTTCATCATCCAAGTAAAGGGCAGATAACCTTAAGTGTTGCATTTACATCACTTTCTCATGAACTATAACTATGCAGTAGATGTTTTAAACCTAATTTATAGCTTAATCTTTGGAACACAGGACATTCTATTTTGACAAAGTTGTGTCTTGGGTAATGCATCTTTTTGGACGCATGGATTTCATCTATGATCTTGACCTACTTTTTGGAGCTGATGATTTTTAGCTCAACTGAGCACGAAGTTCTCAAAGGTGAGTTATTGTGATCACTCTTCGTCCGTTGTCTGTCGTCAACTTTTAGCTTGTTTACACGATAGAGGCCACATTACTTGAGCGGATGGGTTTGATAATGGGCCAGATTGGACCAGTAACACTAGAGTTATGGCCGCTGATTTAGCAAAAAATGCAGTTTTCAGATTGTTTACATAATAGTGGCTACATTTCTTGAGCAATCTTAACCAAACTTGCCCATATTGTATATGTCCTTAAAGTCTCGGACATGTTTAATAATGGGCAAGATCAAATGAGTAACACTAGAGTTATGACCCCTGAATTAGCAAAAAATGCAGTTTTACATATTATTAACACGATAATTGCTACATGTCTTGAGCAATCTTAATCAAACTTACACAGTTTTATTATTATTATTATTAATATTATTATTTGTTTTAATTATTATCATTATTTTTCTTTTAATATTTAATTTTTTAGTTCGTTTTATTTTTTTATTTGCTTTTTTTTTTTTATTTCTTTTTCAAATTAAACGCCGTGTTGGTTTTGACAAAACTTACTTAGCAGTTATATATAGTTGTTCTTCGTTTCTGTGTCTGTTTGTGGTTGACTGTCGTCCTTGGATGCTACTTTTCCTGTTCGATTTTTATATCTATATTTATGGTAACCCTGATGGAGAAACTTTTTAGTTATACAAATGTTGCGAACTTTAATGTCCTCAACTCAACTACAAGCTCTAGAAGCATCCCCGTCTTAGTGGGAATATTCAACAATATCAAAATTGAAATAATTTCTCTTGTCATACGTTTTCCAACTATTAGATCTACTCTATTTTCTATAGAGAGATATAAATCGAGAAAAAGACGAGACAGTATCAGAAAGTTCTTAGGATAGATAGTATCCGTAACATAAATAAAATGATTGTCAATGATCAATATCTTCTAGATACCGAGAAGTGTTATATAGAGTTTAATAACCAGTGTTTTCGAGATACGGGAAATATCTCCCGAGGTAGAGAAATGGCCCCGATATAAAAACGAGTGGGGAGCAATGCGCAATGCTTATTCTCCTAACGTTGCAAAAATTACAGTGATATATCGTTCAATATAACGAGATATTTTAAACTAGGCTATATAGTGCGGGTAGAATAATATTTATAATGATTCACGCCTTTTTACACCAGTTTGCACGAGAAAGCCAAGACGACGTTACGTCATCCAAGACGACGTTACGTCATACAAACAAAACAAGTGGAACCAGAACTCTTCGTTAATTTCCGTAATCGTTATTTCCTAGTGGCGGAATCTGACGACGACGTCCGTAAAACAATCGGAACGTCATTTGGCATTCCCGCCACTAACGGAAAAGGCCGAGCAATGTTCCTCTGGGAGATATTTCCCAGTAGAGCAAACGATTAGATATAGCTTTTCTATTCCCAGTATTTCCTATACAAATCACAGACAAATATATAATATTAAATATAGTACGAAAAGAGACATTTGGAAATCGCCGAACACGATAAATGCAAAAATTATTACAGTTTGAGACTATTCATGAACGGTAGTCAAATAATCTTGCTACCGTTCACGCCCTCTCGCCCCGGGTTCAGCAGAACTCAAGATTTAAATGTATATAGCGCCAAAATTCGAAATCTCTTTCATAGTAATACAAAAACATGCGAAAAGAGGTGCAATGTTAAAACCCATAGGAAAAAAAGACTGTCTATAGTCCATATGTTTGACCTCGAAACGTCAAGCTGACAACAGCCTAATGGCATTTACTAGTGCTTAGCCAAGTGGTGTAACATTCCAAAACTATTTTATTATGTCGTCTACCGAAGTAATGTTTAGAGTATGAGAGTGGACCTTTGGAAACGGCCGAACACGATAAATATGAAAGTTTTTTATTTGTGAATGTCTGTGTTTAACAACTGATGTTCATGCGACTTTGTATAAATAAAATCAACTCCGAAATGCAAAATTATGTTGATTTACCATGACAATTCCCTGCCATACCTATTATATTATTAGTTATGTTTTGAATGGACACTTTACTTTTTCGTGTTTTGTCCTTTCCATTAAAATATGTATTGACTACCGTAAATTGTGCTGGTCGCTATGGACTATTGAGATCAAAGATTGGGCGGGCTTCCACATTTTGACAGAGTTATGTTTTCTTTAACAGAGAAACATATCATTTCGACACAACTTTTGCAAACCGTTTTGTGAGCAGCATAATTTGAACAATTGCAAGTGGAATTAAATTCAATTAAATCGCTTATTACAAAAAAGATATGAAAGGTTAAATGTAATAAGATTGAGACTGTTGTTCATGAAAGGTAGTGAAAAATGATAGCTACCGCTCACGCCCTCTAGTTGGTTGAACAGAATTCAAATTTAAAATGTTAAAAGTACCAAAATTCAGGCCATCTCAAAGACAGTATGCGTATGACTGTGAACATGGAAAATTCATTTGGTAGTTTCATAGCATTTCGTGGCCAGCGGTGTATGATCCCAGTTTCTAACAAAATGCTTTGCCCTAAACGAGAAAATAAATGGCCAAATAAATAAAATAGACCAAATAAACAAAATAGAATTTAGTTTGGAGCAGAGGTTATGAAGTAGAGCCTGTATTCTAAATCTAGATATTCATCCCCTGTGTTTCTGTACATTTTTATTATAATAATCCATTGCTCTTTTGGTTTTTCGAAACCTTTGTAATTCTTTTGTTATGACTTTCATATTATAAATCCATTTGAGTAAAAAAAACAATAATCTCAGGTCACCAGAGGCGGATAACTATTATTCGAAGAAAGGACATAAATAAATGTATTATGATTCAGTGTGTCGACTTTTTATTTCAACGAGCTGAATTTCGCATACAAATTATCTATTTTGTTCTCTGAAAATTCAAAACAATTTAAATGGCAATTTCGTGGCATCAAAACGACGAGTTCAAGTCGTAAATTATGACGACAATGGCAAATGTATACATGGATCCGTTGTTTTGTAAAAGCTGATTTGCAGATCTGTTTACAATCTTTTCATGTTATAAAATCTCGTTTTATTTTTAATTTCACTTTTCATACATTTTATATATAAGAGTAGCGATGCCTGTGCAGTGTGGCGGCGGTCAAACGTCTCACCGTGCTTGCAATCAGAACTGTTATTCATTCCGATCTTTGGAGATCGCTGAGCCGGATATTTATAGATTCTCAAATACCTTTGTTTACTTACTTGACTTTTGAATAGGTGGTTCCACTACTCCAGCCTTTAAAGGTTCTGAGTATTGTTTAATCACCCTTAGGATATGTTACCTCATTTTTAATTTAGTCTTTTGACTGCATGTAACCTCTGCTCCCAACTAAATTCCATTTTATTTACTTCGACCATTGTTTTCTCGTTTAGGGCAAAGCGTTCTGTTAGAAACTGGGACTATACGCCGCTGGCCATGGAATAGAGTGAAAATATTTCATGTTCACCGTCATTTGCATACCATCTTCGGGATGGCTCAAATTTCTGCACTATTGACTTTTTAAATATTGAATTCTGCTCAACCCTGGGCTAGAGGGCGTGAACGGTAGCAAGCACTTTTCTCAATCAAACTGAGATTGTAATATTGTTTTGTATTTATCGTGTTCGACTACTTCCAAATTTTTCTTTTCATACTTTTTACTAATTTCTACACAAACAAAATCTAAACCGATTCTATCAAAACTATTCCCGGGCATTTACTACACAATTTCGAGAGCAAAGTCTTAAGAGGAAATGTCGAGGAAATGGTTGTTATAAAACATATCGAATCCAATATACACTATTTAATCTTCAAGTTCAATGAAAGTAAATACAGATATAAAAAACGAACAGGAAAAGTAGCATTCAAGGACCACAGTCAACCACACAGAAACAATAACCAAATAAGACATCACAAACACAAAAGGGTTGACAATAGGGCTACCGCATTGGAACTGTCAGTGGCAAAAAAGGCCGCTGAGGATTTAAACCTGGTTATAGGGTGCACCAAACCTCACACTTACCCTACTGTCATCCCAATACAACGGGACTGTGTAAATAAAGAAAACCCCGCCATGAACTATTCTCTAACCAACAAGGCAGCATTAAGTAAAGCACAAAGATGCTTGTGTAAATATAAATACAAAAACATAGCCTAGAAAGCCACAACGAAGGTAATCAATGACTTGGCAAAGCTAGAGAAACAAGAAAACAAACCATTGAGGGCTCAACCAGACAATATTGCAGACAAACATCAAACGTCACCGTCATTTTGGGCTTTAGGTAGACGTCATCATAAGGTCCACAGCATGTCCGTTCATAGCACAATTAAAGAGAAAAGCATAGTGGCGAACTGTAAATGGGTCCACCACCAACCATGCAGTGCGTTTCAAAATGATAGTGTCATAACCTCTTTTGATAAACCTGTTAACAAGTTTAACAAAGATAGTATAAAAGTGATCATGACCAAGGATCTTACGAAGTTTGTAAACCACGTCACCATAGAAATCAGGTCGTTCTATAGAAGCAGTCAGTAATATTGAGTTTATCACATTAGCAGCAGATTAATTCGATTATAATTTGATCCTGATTTGTTTAGCAATAACGAGAAGCTGTAATGCTTGTTCCTGAAAACTTGAAAAATCGTTCACTTCTTGATTGTGCAAATCCATAAAACCATGTTCTACCGCACATGAGAAATAAACCTACAGTTCGATTGGTTGACGTTCAAACCTACTCGTCAAAAATTGTGTTACCAACCAATATGTGACTTTTTAAAAATACATTACGCAGATTTGCGTAATGTCGGTCGCGAATAAAAATCCATCATCCTTCTTTTTTTCGTTTCAATAACCCTCGCAGCGTGCATTTTAGAACCGTTTCATGGCAGTTATCTTGATTATAGGAGACGTAATGTCGTAAAACATGGCCCACATGTCAAACATCTGTTAGCTGGGAATCCTCCATTTGCATAATGTTGTTCTTTGAATTTCGACAGCACGAGCTTCTCGAAGTAAGGAATGTTCACAGAGAGACGATAGCTCTTGAAAAATGGTTTTTCAAAACATAAGCTTGAGGAAATCTACGAAACCGGGAACCATATCCTAATCTTACTATCTAATATACTTGTATTTCTATGGGCTTTGTGCCAGGCGAAAATTTGCGAGAGATTCGAGGGTTCGCCTTGTTTACGTCCGCAAAAGACGGATGAGACTGCTGAATATTGTGTAGACTGGTATCTGAGACTACTGAATATTGTGTAGACTGGTATTAATAATAAAATTAGACAAATTAAAAATTAAATAATACTCTGCATAAAAATTGATTATTTTATTTCAAGCTTTGTTTCTCTTCAAGGATGAATTTATACACTGGGGAAATCCATGTAACCCTTACATAACCATTGAGATAAGATCATTTGAGTGATGGTAACTGTGGTGATTTATAGCTCAGGAGCTGTCTGGTCAGTGTGCCTAATGTAAACTTAATGGTGTGTTGAAATAACTGGAACATCTGATAGCAGCTTCATTGTGGTCAGTATTGGGAGATGAAAAATAAAGTTACTATGAGTTAGAGAGTGAACAAGCTGTCAGTATAGACTGTCAGTATAGAGGTGTGGAAAAAAGTTATCAGGAGACTAAACAGTTTGTATAAGTTTGAGTGTTTGAGACGTTTTGCCATTTTAGTGTAATAGCACTGCTGGAAAAATATTTTGCAATGCTTATGAAATTTACATTGGTACATCTATAGTACATGTATCCATACAAGAACGCGGATGGTATATTTCAATAATAATAACAATAATATTATTATTAATGATACACAACATTACTAAGGCCGTTAGTTTTTAAGTATTCGTTTCACGAACCCTCCTACAAAGAAATGCCCTTTTCACACACAAAATGAAAACAGGATTTTTTTTAATTCCTTCGACTGATTATTGTCTTTTGACAAAAAGTCGCTTTGCATAGTGAACATGATTAAACAACCTGATGATGTTAGCAGCAATGCATGTGTATGGATTGATGAGGACTCTCTATCTGTCTTTCTTTTAATTTAAAATAAAATCTGTTTGGATACGAAAACATCTTAAAACAATCCCTAGAGAATTTTATTTTATCTTTAAAGTGTTTTTTTTTTTGTTTATCTCAATCATCTCAATTGTCATCGTTCGTAAAACGAATAATAAAAAAGAATGCCAAATCTCCCTTGCCGCCCTCAACATATGTACAATATGAAAGGTAAATATGCACAAATATATATAAATGCCAACATTATAATAGTCATGCATGTATTTTAATGTTATTAGACATCCACACATGTAATGCTTCATTCCACTAAGATTTCATCCATTTTTGAATAAGCATTGCGAAACATATTTATTTGTATTCTGTCGGTTAACAGTTCAAAATAACTGGCCCATCATTTGGGGTTTAATGGAAGCAGAGACTTAAAATTAGATGGTCATTATTAAGTAAGGGTAATTAGGGTGTTTAACTTTAATCATATTTTGAAATACAGTGGATGGATAATGTAAGGTGTTTACCAAACATTTTATTATTAGATAGAAGAAGCAATTTAGTTGAATTTTAACAATTAAAATATGTACATATTAGAGAGAATCAACAAAAAGCTTCAAGTCTGACAAATAATTTTGATCTGTGTAGTTATATTTTGATACAGTTTTATTGAGAAGTCATTCAGTCATAAGACAAGTGTTTTTTTACATCATTATGAAAGAGCTTCAAGCAAGTCGTTGATTTCAGAATATTTTCTTCAACTGATCTTTTTACTGGTATATGAACTCTATGGCTCTTCTTGTAAGGGCATAACTGTAACCTGATCATCACGGCTATCAGCTTGACCACATTGATGTAACATGATAAATTACCAGCCACTGGGCTGTCTGGTCGTTGAATGAATTCTCCAGTCCTTAATGTTCAAATAAGACCATACAAGTTATAAATGGAGATGTTTGTCTCTTTCAGTGCTAAGGAAATTCTATAATAATAGTTAAAGGGTTATAACATTAAGGACTGATGATAGTGTAAATATTGTGCTCCCTAAGTACAATGGCGACGGTGAGGCTAGAAACTGTGATACACAGAGGCGTGCGTATAAGCCTTTATTTATCCTCGCTGTATTTTAGCGAGCCGACCTCGGTTTAAAGTCTCATCCGGACTGGTAAGGTAGGAAATACTTCTCAAATATTTCGATAATTAACCCAAATTCAGTCCTGGCTGGGATTGAACGCGCGATCCCTGGGTTACTAAGCCGCAATGCTAACCATTACACCACGGCGCTACCTACATACAGATGATACACAGAACAGTTTAAGATTGTTTTAAAGCAACATGCCCTGAACATTAGAACAAAGATTACCACCTCTGTTGTTTATTTTGAACATAAATCACAACCAACGGACTTAATTGGTTGCAATACGCGTTTGTTGACTGGAACGTCTTGCTTCGTTGTTTATGATTGCAATATTAACCTTCTTTATATATTATTTTAATCATAGTTGTAGTTTGATTATAAATAGTGTTATGCAATATGAAAAGCTGAACATCCTCAGTAACTTCTGAAATATTTGTTTTACAGTCTGGCAATGAAGCAAATGGAATATGACAGAACATGCGTAATAAAACAAATGTCTATGACTGGAATATGCGACGGCGAATCAATATAACTAAAACAATGCATAACAGCTTCGTAAAGTAATGGTTGGTTGGTAATGCAACCATCCTTTCGACAATAATAAATACAAACAAACTTAAACAAAACAACAGTTGCATGAATCCCGTATTCAAAACATCAAAACAAGATGTCTTTTTGTTTTTGTCTTAGAAAATTGGTAAGAGTGAAACATGCATTTGTATTTCGATTTTATTTTTTATATACGAGAATCGGTTTCTCCGAAATACCATTAAATACTTCAATTAAGGAATGCTTACTCACACTCAAGATAACTTTTAAGACTTCCCGAAAACCCAGTTTAAACCCCTGAGGTCTTTTTGCCATAGACCGTTCCAAGGCGGTAGCCCTATTGTCAACCCGTTTATGTTTGAGATGTCACATGCCTTGCTTCTTTTTATACTTGTAATCGTTTTGTGTGTTAAATGCGTGGTTTTAGTTGACTGTGTTCTGTGAAAGCTTCCTTTCCTGATCAGCTTTTATACCTAGTTTCAGACGGACAAATGGGATCCAAGTTTTCACTGGATATATTGGCCACAATATAGATAGCCTGACGTAGGTGCGAAAACAATCATTGTACTCAATCAAGCTTCCGAATTACCACGGCTAATATAATATTTGTCGCAGTCAGTGCTGCAACCGAACAATCATACACACTAACTACAGAATATTGATCTCAACCTCGTCATAGCAGCGTGTTTAATAATGATATCAGCACTTGTTGAAGAAAAAGCGTATAATATGTGGTCGGTCCCGTCGGTCTTGCTTTTTACCTAATGTCTCCTAAATGATAATAAAGGCTTCGTATCCAGTTTCTGACCCCTGGGACCACAGGTCAAATTTACAGAAGTGAACATTAAACCCGCAATATTCAAGTTGTTAATGACATTTCTAACACTCTACAAGTAAAAATATACGCATACAAATAATGGAACGGGTTTTGCGATTATGTACGGATACTCCTTCCCAAAGGAGTGGACTTATGGTCGTATGGGGTCAGCATGCATTTATATTTTCATCGTAACTTAATCTCCTCTTACATCATTTGAAGGATGAGGCTCATACTTGGTAGAATGGATGTCAACAAAGGGTTTGACCCTTGGGTCCAGAGGTCATTGTCAAAAGGTCAAATTCACCAAAATAAACATTACATACACAGTCATGACATGTCTTATTACCTGAACTCCTGCTAGGCCAGTTGAAAGAAGGTGTTTATTATTATTATTTACAGCAGATATCCCCATCGCAAGATGCTACCAAATTGCGACGGATGTTTAAATCAACCCAAGCATCAGGAATTGTGGGAATATAATTATGTTTTAGACTTCATTGAAGAAAAAACGAATTACTACAGTTTAGCCATATCAATGCTGGTTTTATAAAACAAAATTTAGTACGAATTGTGTATTTTAAAGGAAATAGTGGATGCTGAATGGAAAATTGTATACCTGCATGATTGTAACTCCTACACATGTGCAAATGTTATTATGTTAACCGTATATGCAAATTTAACTTGCATGTTCGCATCAGACACACGCAATGGACTTTTCTAAAGATGTCATATCATATAATAATACTAACTGTCAGACTCTAATTCGGGTGAAAATTACGTTGAAAAGTGACCATTTATGACGTTAATTGTCAAAGGTTCGTCAAAAGAATGAAATGCTTATCAATATAACCTTCATCTCAACAATGATCATTCTTCATCAATTTCACCATAATCGTTTAACTGTACATTATTTGAGAGCAATACAGAATGAAAACTGAATGCTTATGTACGATGTACATTATCAATTGGTGACAAATTCGTTAAATTGAATGCGTTCGTTTGAAAATTCTCCAAAGAAATTATCTTAACGCTAATGCTTCAATTAACATGGGAGACAGCGAAGTATTTTGTGTGCTTTTATAAGAGAATATTATGCGTCCTTTTTCGTTTTTTATGTTCGTGAAGTTTTCCGTGACTGTCAATACTTTCAGTGTGAACTGAACTGAAAACGTTTGTTTATATTTATATAGTTCTACATAAGAAAACTATCAATGCCGTTGAAATTCCACATGTTCGACATCAAAAAGTGTATGATAATGGACCTTTGGAAACGGCCGAGCACGACACATACGAAATATTGCAGTCTCGGTTTGATTGAGACTGTTCATGAGCGGTAGTGAAATATGCTAGCTACCGCTCACGCCCTCTAGCCCAGGGTTGAGCAGAACTCAATATTCATAAAAAATCAACAGTACAGAATTTTAACCAAGTTAAAAGCAGATTTATTTCATTACCTTTTGCTTAGCAAAGTGGTGTGTATTTCACATTCCACAACCATTTTATTCTGTTGTCTACCGAGGTTGTCTTAAGTTATGAGATACAACTTTCAAAACTTAATAACGTGTCTGAATTGTGCAAAGAAAATCATTCTTAAGTTTCCATGTAGTCGTGGGCAAATAATTTGGTATTGTAATACCGCATCTTCCATTGTATTTCATTGTTTATACAACTACCATAAAAGGTGTCCTCATTTTGCCATATTACTATCATATGCTTCACGAATACGTCGTACATTAACAGTAAACAGTTTATATATTTTTATAAACGAAACAACTTGACATAAAAACGACATCGTGTGTGCGTTTTATTTCTTTGCGTCTGCTTTTGTATACTTGAAAATGTCTTTCTTTTTAATCTTAGGAATTCTCTATTCGATAGAAGTATTCTATTTGTGAATGTCTGTCTTGTAGTTTCATGCGACTTGGAGTGGAGTAAATAAAGCCAGATTCAAACTGCCAAATTATGTTTTAGTGACCTTCCATTGCAATACCGTGTCATAACTTGTAGTTCATTCGTTCTGTTCTGTATGCTAACTTTACATTACATCGCCATTTGGTTTCCGTTTCCTTTTATTTCCTCCTTAGTGTGTATTTTACAAGCTTCCAAATGTGGTCAGTTGTATCTCCTACAGCGAATTTTCACATTTAGGACCAGCTTCTTATAACAATTTTGTGAACACAATAACTTGAACAAGAATGAGTGAATTATGTTATACTAATCAATTGCTCTTTTTTAAATTGTTTACATTCATTTCACTGTGACTTTTACGTTACCGATCCGTGCAATATTCTGAGGTCCCTGGAAGCGGTTTAGGATTCGATGATCATTTCTAGACGTTACCTTTATTATCAACCCTCTTATATGTTTGGTGTCCATAATAAGCAGCTCTTTCTTCTTGTAATGGTAGTTTGTTTTGATTGCGTGTTTTTAGTTGACTGTGTTCTATGATTGATACATATCCTAATCGACTTGTAGGCCCTTCGGTGTGTCATTTAATTACAATCTAACCTTTCAAACCCAACTTTCGATTCCGTTTTTAACCCTAATTATGAACCTTTTTTTGATCGAAAACCGAAGGCCATTTGGTTTTTGTATTAAACCAAAACTAAGAGACGTTGAAATCGGCCTAAATTTGATCGCCAAGTACAAAGTACCACAAATTCCACCGTGGACTTTGGAAACACCAACAATTATTTTTGATCTTTGTAATAGTAACAAATCCAGTACAGATCCTACTATCTTTCAAAGTAAATTTAATGAAATTAAATCGAAATACAGTAACGTTCAACATATATACACAGATGGTTCTAAAGATAGAGATAATGTAGCTGCTGCAGCAGCTGTTGTTCACAAACACAGCATAAAGAGCCGCCAACCTGACGCCTCTATCTTTACAGCTGAACTTAAGACAATTGAACTTGCCATAAATTTAAATTATATTCAGGAATCTGATGATGACCATTTCGTGTGCGTTTTTTCTGATTCCCTTTCATCTCTTCAAGCACTGGGTAATGTGAAACATGATAACCCAGTTGTGCTTCAACTTTTAGAAAAGTACAAAGAAAAGTACAACTCTCTTATAGTTGATAATGTTATTATTTTCTGCTGGCTTCCAAGCTAAGGCAGCAATACATTTACATATATCTAATGCCAAATTACCTTATACTGATTTGAAAAGTTGTATTTACACATATATTCGTAATTCTTGGTAATCCGCTTGGGATTTGCCAGTGAACAATAAACTCCATTCAATTAAACCTTACTCGGGGAATGGCGTTCTTCTAGTAGACCCATTCGTCGAGAAGTTGCTCTAGCCCGGTACAGGATAGGGCATACACATTTACTCATTCATACTTATAACAAGGTGAGCATTAACCAGAATGTATACCATGTTTTGCACCACTAACGGTCAAACATATCTTGTTGGAATGTGTATACTTTGATCCTGTGCGGCAAAGATATTAATACTATGAAAGAGTTATTTGATACTATATATTTTAATCTTGTTATAGATTTCTTGAAAGAAATCAGATTTTATAAATCATTAAAATATGTTCTTATATATATTTACTTGTTTATACACCCGTTGACGGGCATTTGTTGATTTACATATATACATAGTTTATATTACTACCATATCATCCCTTATTTGTAAATAGTTTTAACTTTATATATTTACATTAATTGTTAATTACTAATTAATTTTTTCATCTTTCGTCAGATTTTGCGCACAATATGTATGTGTCGACGTGCCGTAAAACACCATTCATTCATTGCATGCCTACTTTTATTTGAAAAAAAGGCAATAACGAAATATCATATCACTCAGTTTGTCAACTTTTAATTTCAGCGAGTTGAAATTTGCATACAAATTATAGATTTTGTTCTCGTAAAATCCACAAAGCAAACCAATTCAATATTCGTGAAGTAGAAATCCGTCCATTTCCCCGAGTTCTCCATATTTTTCGTCATTATTTGTATTGACAGGGCATTTTAACGGCAAATTCGTGGCATCAGAACGACAAGTTCAAGTCGTAAATTATGACGACAATGACAAGCCCGTAGATGGTATCAGCTGTATTGGAAAGCTGATTTGCATGTCTCACACCACAAATAATTTTCCATCGGGTCCCATTATAAGTTTTTGTCATGGCATAGAGATAAACACAATTTTACAACATATATGTTCATTGATCCAATATCTACAATTAGAAACACAATTAACAAATGTTTATTAGGTTGAACTTTTGTTTTATTTCTGGCTTGGATGACATCAAAATGTAGCGCAATAATATGACGACAATACAACCATGTGGTGATTCTATCCATGATGTCTAAAATGAACTAGAAAGCTAATATCAGCATGAAATTGTCTGTGCTCTATTCATAAAATGTTGTAGAATAAACACCTTGTAAGTATAAATCCATGTTTGCAATGTGAAGTCATGTAAAAAGAAGAACAAGGAAAAAGTTTTTAGTCTACCTCCATCATCTGTAGGGCACGGCTACCCGAGGTGGGTAGGTAATAGTGTCATGAGCCCGGTAGATAGTTTTGCAATCACTTCATGTTATAAGATTTCTTGTATTATTGTTTTTATTATTCTATGAATACAAGTAAAGTATCAATTCTATCATATACTAATGGCGATTCACATACCACCCATTTATATGTATATTTATATTTGATGCCATATGTTAGGCAAAAAAAAAATACCTGTGTTTCCGGTGGCCCGACCGACCCTATTCTTAAGTGCCGACCATAAAACTTTTTATGAAAAAAAAAATAGAAATAATTAAAAAAATAAAAATAAAAAATAAAAAAAACTGTTCTGAACAATAATTTATCACAATATATCGAGGTAAACTGACACCACAGAGACACTTTCAGTTGTATCATCAACTTGTATGGGGTTTATGAGATAAATACATGTAGAATCTCACAATATCTTGCTCCAAAAAAAAAAAGAAAAAAAAAAAAAAAAAACGCCTACCTACCGACCCTAATTTGTTAGAGCATGCAATAGGAAACACACACTTTTTTTTTGGCCTTATCAACCAGCATTCTATGACGTATTTATGTGTCGACGTGCCGTAAAACACCATTCATACATTATGTTATACACTCAAGGCAATATATTTATTAAGGACATGTCCTACAGTTGTTCATGTTTGGCGTATGCCTGTCTAAGAGCCACATTGTACACAATTAACATACTTTTTGTTTGTTTTATGTATAACATAATTATGAACCCAATGCTCTGCTTAGATAGAGATTATTTTTGTTGATACTCTGATGTATCGACTATATTTCACTATTTGTTAAGGTCCATAAAACTATTTATTGTGTTTAGCTTCTACAGCGTTCATATTTAGCGCAGACATAACGTGCCCCCTTTATGTAGTAAGGCTGGCCATGTGGCACGAAGAAAGACTGTCTAAAACGTAAGAACAAATTAAAAATAACTGACTTTATGATTTTGTACAATTTATATACATGTAGAATCCATTTTGATTTAAAAAGGGTATGTAGATGTTAACTTTCAAAAACAAAGACTGTGCTTTTTTTGCTCAAACAACATCAATTTTCAGACATTTTAGGGTATAATTATCTTCTCTCAAAAACAAGTACGGCGACATTATTTTATTTTAATATCTTAAAGTAAACAATATTTGCTAATAAATCAAAAGTTTTAAAATATTTTCTTTTCTCGGAAGGTCTAATTTATCCCCGAAAATCTGCAATTTCGTCCAAGGCTCTGCAAAAGGCAGTAACATAAATATTCCACTCTATTTGTGAATATATCATGCATTTTTCTTCATACATTTATAGAATATGATTATATATGTTATATAAAAATGAGAATATGGACAATTCCGGAATTGCTCTGCGTAAAGTAAGAATTCTTAAAATGCGCGGCATTATTGGAATTCTCAAAATGCGCGGTTCAATTCCGGAATAGTCCGTGCGCAAAGTAGGACTTGGGACAAAGTAAGAATGTTTTCGTTATCGTCAGTGAGCAAAGTAGGAATTGGGACAAAGTAGGAATATTTTTCGTCAGTGAGCAAAGTAGGAATTGGGACAAAGTAGGAATATTTTCTTTATCGTCAGTGAGCAAAGTAGGAATTGGGACAAAGTAGGAATATTTTCGTTATCGTCAGTGAGCAAAGTAGGAATTGGGACTTTCGTTATCGTCAGTAAGCCAAGTAGGAATTGGGACAAAGTAGGAATATTTTCGTTATCGTCAGTGAGCAAAGTAGGAATTGAGACAAAGTAGGAATATTTTCGTTATCTTCAGTGAGCAAAGTAGAAATTGAGACAAAGTAAGAATGTTTTCGTTATCGTCAGTGAGCAAAGTAGGAATTGAGACAAAGTAGGAATGTTTTCGTTATCGTCAGTGAGCAAAGTAGGAATTGAGACAAAGTAGGAATATTTTCGTTATCGTCAGTGAGCAAAGTAGGAATTGAGACAAAGTTAGGAATATTTTCGTTATCGTCAGTGAGCAAAGTAGGAATTGGGACAAAGTAAGAATGTTTTCGTTATCGTCAGTGAGCAAAGTAGGAATTGAGACAAAGTAGGAATGTTTTCGTTATCGTCAGTGAGCAAAGTAGGAATTGGGACAAAGTAGGAAAATTTTCGATATCGTCAGTGAGCAAAGTAGGAATTGAGACAATATTTTCGTTATCGTCAGTGAGCAAAGTAGGAATTGGGACAAAGTAAGAATGTTTTCGTTATCGTCGGTGAGCAAAGTAGGAATTGGGACAAAGTAGGAATATTTTCATTATCGTCGGTGAGTAAAGTAGGAATTGGGACAAAGTAGGAATATTTTCGTTATCGTCAGTGAGCAAAGTAGGAATTGGGGGACAAAGTAGGAATATTTTCGTTATCGTCCGTGAGCAAAGTAGGAATTGAGACAAAGTAGGAATATTTTCGTTATCTTCAGTGACCAAAGTAGAAATTGAGACAAAGTAAGAATGTTTTCGTTATCGTCAGTGAGCAAAGTAGGAATTGAGACAAAGTAGGAATGTTTTCGTTATCGTCAGTGAGCAAAGTAGGAATTGAGACAAAGTAGGAATATTTTCGTTATCGTCAGTGAGCAAAGTAGGAATTGAGACAAAGTTAGGAATATTTTCGTTATCGTCAGTGAGCAAAGTAGGAATTGGGACAAAGTAAGAATGTTTTCGTTATCGTCAGTGAGCAAAGTAGGAATTGAGACAAAGTAGGAATGTTTTCGTTATCGTCAGTGAGCAAAGTAGGAATTGGGACAAAGTAGGAAAATTTTCGTTATCATCAGTGAGCAAAGTAGGAATTGAGACAATATTTTCGTTATCGTCAGTGAGCAAAGTAGGAATTGGGACAAAGTAAGAATGTTTTCGTTATCGTCGGTGAGCAAAGTAGGAATTGGGACAAAGTAGGAATATTTTCATTATCGTCGGTGAGTAAAGTAGGAATTGGGACAAAGTAGGAATATTTTCGTTATCGTCAGTGAGCAAAGTAGGAATTGGGGGACAAAGTAGGAATATTTTCGTTATCGTCAGTGAGCAAAGTAGGAATTGGGACAAAGTAAGAATGTTTTCGTTATCGTCAGTGAGCAAAGTAGGAATTGGGACAAAGTAGGAATATTTTTGTTATCGTCAGTGAGCAAAGTAGGAACTGGAACAAAGTAGGAATATTTTCGTTATCGTCAGTGAGCAAAATAGGAATTGGGACAAAGTAGGCATATTTTCGTTATCGTCAGTGAGCAAAGTAGGAATTGGGACAAAGTAGGAATATTTTCGTTATCGTCAGTGAGCAAAGTAGGAATTGGGACAAAGTATGAATATTTTCGTTATCGTCAGTGAGCAAAGTAGGAATTTGGGACAAAGTATGAATGTTTTCGCTATCGTCAGTGAGCAAAGTAGGAATTTGGGACAAAGTAGGAATATTTTCGTTATCGTTATCGTCAGTGAGCAAAGTAGGAATTGGGACAAAGTAAGAATGTTTTCGTTATCGTCAGTGAGCAAAGTAGGAATTGGGGCAAAGTAGGAATATTTTCGTTATCGTCAGTGAGCAAAGTAGGAATTTGGACAAAGTAGGAATATTTTCGTTATCGTCAGTGAGCAAAGTAGGAATTGGGACAAAGTATGAATATTTTCGTTATCGTCACTGCGCAAAGTAGGAATTGGGACAAAGTAGGAATATTTTCGTTAATCAAATTTGCGAGTATATAATTTGATTTTTGTTTCCTTCATTCAAATAGGGAACATATCAGCAGTATATTAGTATAAGAAATTTTAAAATAACATAGCTATTTAATCCAGAAAATATGATAGGTAAAGCTAAAGAAGATAAAATAATTGTATACATCAAGCCTGAATAAAAAATATGGAATTGATGTTTGTAATTCAATTTCTTGTTTATTGCATAAATTAGGTTTTATTAATTACAGGAGATTTGCAAAAATAAGGAAATGAGTCACGTACTAACTTTACGATATATCAAAAAACAAGTCGGCTACCTTTTATTTTTAAATGTTAAAAGCAGTTTCAACTATACTTGGAGACTTTTCTGAGTCTACACTTTTTAAGACGGTTTTATTTTTACCCTATTTTTGTATGGATTGGCCAAAAATGTATTTGGTACAATTCATGTATGTATATTATAATAAAAATAATCGAAAATATTACTCGTTAAGGTACATAATTTGATATATGCTCTGAAAACCAAACCGTACCGTCGTTTTTTTAAAAAACAAAAGTCACAAAATGATATTGCGAAATTTTCATAATTTCAATATTTTTAATAAAATTATGTTTTGTGTAAATATTTTGTATTAGGTGTAATCCTTATATCAAAATAAATCAGGAATATGCAATTATGTTTGTGTTCCTTTAAAAATGTAATGATATTCGGATATTTTATTTAAAAAGTCACAATATTTTGAATTATGTAGCAAATATCGAGAAAAAATATTATAAATTATTAAATTAAAAACAATTTATGTTTTCTTTTCGCATCTTTCCAACTACAAATAACGTTATACAATTCTATTTAGAAAATGGATGAAAACACCTCACCCCACCCACCCAAAATTATTTAAGACAAAACTGAAAATATATTAATTTCACGAACAATGAATGAATTATCAATATAATGTGTTTTTTTGGTTGGAAAGTTGTCTTAAAAAATAAATTGTAAAGAAAGATAACATTGTTTGCACAAATTTTAGTTTTCTGACGTGAAAATGCATAAAGCACGCGCAATGCATGTTGCCTGTTTTCAGTAATTAAAATTGATATATTTTGCTTGATTTAGCTGCACAATCGGTTTACATTATTACATGCACAATTTTATAGAAATCGGTCAAACAATAAAAAAGTTATTGGATTTCAAAAAGTGTAGACTTAGAAAAGTCTCCAAGTATATGTACCAAACATAAAACATATATTCATGCAATAAAACTGAAGGAAATGGTCTTAACTATAATTTTACTAACTTCACCACATAGAAATCATTCCCATACATATACTACATGTTTGAGAGAGTAATGTTGTAATAGCAATCGTCGAGTAAAGTAATTATTTTAAAAATGTGGAATCCAATAACACTATTTAAAATTCAAGTTCGGTTCATATAAAAGTAGGTATAAAAGTCGAACAGGAACAGTTAACTAAAAATATGCATTAAAACAAACAATTATAATGTTATTAAGAGCAAGGCATGAGCGATCACAAACACAAACGGGTTGATAATAAGGCTACTGCCTTGGAACGGTCACTCTAGAATCTGGCTTAATCTGGTCGTTTGCCACTGACCGTTCCAATGCGGTAGCCCGTTGACAACCCGTTTACGTTTGTGATGTTACATGCCTTGTTTTCTGGTTACATTGTAATTGTTGTATGTTTGTGTTCAATGCGTGTTTTGGGAGACTGTTTTCTGTGAAAGCTACATTTCAGGTTCGACTTATATAACTACTTTTAGTTTACCTCCTGATAGTGACAATCTATACTAACACATGAAAAAAAAAAAACCTGCGGTACGATTGGTTGCCATTCAAACCTATTTCCGAATATTTAAAGGTCTGCATAACTCGTCACAAATCACACAAACATTGCGATACTATACTAGTCTAATTAGAGAGATACGCAAAATAACGAAGTTAAATCGTCAGCTCTGATTGCATGAACACACGATGTGTTTTCTTAGAATTAAATTATAACACTTATACAACTGGGTGCAAAGGACTTTTTTAAGTACTTCGAATTTCTGCAGTTTTCGATGTTCCTAATTCTAAAACATGACAACTAAAATCACTGTAGACATCCTGTTTTACTAGCATTATCACTACAACTGCGTTTGCAAAATAAATTTTCGAAATATTTAATGTTAACGCTGAATTACAGTTACTTGTTTCCTTTTGTTATAGACGGAACATTTGCAATGAATGGGTCAAACTTTTATGTTTTTTATATTATTTCCAACCAATTTTAATAAATTTATATCTTCAAGCGGACTTCGATGCATGTGTTTTTTCAGCACATTTCATGTTTTCATATACAGAGGGCAACTCTCAAAAGATGTAACAATTTAAGCAAAACCATTTTTTTTTTAACAAACTATTGGTCAAAGCAATATACTTATCACATACCTTTTCCTAAATATATTTAAAATAAGAAAATTAATTAAGATACAAAAATGAACAATTAGGAATTGTGTTCAGTGTATATACATGTATACTGAATTCGTGTTAACGTCTCCGCTTGCTTGTCGCCATCAACACATTGCGAGTATAAAACAACTGAAATACCGTTGCAAAATTGAAAGTCTAATTTCAAAACAGTTAAACTAATTCCTATAAATCCATATACTTATTTTGTATTATTTTCATGGTACATTAGTATGTGTCTATCTCTGCAAAATAAATACGTGCATAATGGTGTTACAGGCTTGCATGTGCCTTTTCTGAAATGCATTATGCAGATTCGTGAAATGTCGGTCGAATGAAAATCCATCATCCTATATACCTAGCTATTTTCGTTTCAGTTACGACCAAGGCATGTATTTTAGAACCATTTCATTGCAGTTATCTTGATTATAAGAGATTTAATGTCGTAAAGTATAGCCCACATGTCAAAAGTATGTTAGCTTTGAATCCTTCATTTCTTTGAATTTCGACTGCACGAGCTTCTCGTAGTAAGTACACAGGGAGAAGATAGGAATTGAAAAATGACTCTTCAACATATAAGTTTATGTTTTATGAGCCAACTATTATGGAATATCTAGAAATACGGGAACCATACCCTACTCTTAACTATCGAATATACTCGTATTCCTATGGCGGCTCGCCGAAGAGATTACGATACAAGGGGTTGCCTGGTTTACGTCCACAAACGACAGACGAGGCGACGGAATGGTGTGCTGTCTAAGTATAATGGCCACCGTGAGGCCCAGGTCCTTGATTTACAAAAAAGGTGAAAGTTTTGAAATCAAAATGTCATAAACATAAGAACACTGATTGATCCTTCAGTAGTACTTGTTGAATACAAATCTCAACGAACAAACGTAATTTGGTTGCAATACGCGTTTGTTGACTGGAACGTGTTGCTTCATTGTATTTGATTGCAAAATTGACAGTATGTATATATGCTGTTATGTCATAGTTATATTTTATTATGTTTTTGTCCACATAAATCATGTTATGCGATATGAAAAGGTGAATATCCTCAATAATTCCCACAATAGTTATTTCACAGTCTGGCAATTATTCTAATCTCAAAACTGACAGAACATGCGTTATAAAAACACATTCAAAGCTGAAATATGCGACGGCAAATCACATAAACTAATTGCATTCTTAACATGTTTGCAAAGCGAATGATTGGGTTGTCATAAAAACATAATTTTGACAATACTACTAATGAAAAACAAAACAGAATAATAGTACTATGGACATTTTCAAGAGATTCATACAAGGTTTATTTATTAAATACCCAACCCGATATGTTTTAGGAGATTGACAAGACTGAAAATCCCCGCTAGTTCACTGTTTTGGATGGATGAAATGTTAAAATTAGGACGCTGTGCCTTTTGTCGCTAAGTTATTGATGATGTCCATGAGCGAGTCTAAAGAAATATAAAAATATCGGACAGGGAATGTAGCATTCAAGGAGGACAGTCAACCACAAAACACAGAAACAAACACGCAAACAGACAATCAAGAAGGCTAAAGTAATATTCAATGCAAACGATATCACAAACACAAAAGGGTTGACAATAGGGTTACCGCCTTAAAACGGTCAGTGCCAAAGTAGGCCACTGGGGGGTTTAAACCGGTTTTAGGGTTACCAAACCTCACACTTACCTTACCGTCATCCCATTAAAACAGGACAGTGTAAATAAAGAAATCCCCGCCATGATCTAATCTCTAACCAACAAGGCAGCATCAATAGGCAATATAAGTAAAACACAAATATGCTCGTGTAAATATAATACAAAAAACAATAGCCTAGAAAGCCACAATGAAGGTACTCAGTGACTTGGCAGAAGCCAGAGCAACAAGAGAATAAACCATTAAGGGCACGACAATAAGTATCATAGACAAACAACACTAAACACGCGTCAGATACATACTCTCGGCAATTTATGTCAGTCGCACACGCGTATGCACAGACTTACGCACGCCCCCACTCCCACATCCCTACACACACACATACATATATTTGACTACTTATCGTATGATCTTGGTCATGATCACTTTCATAATAACTTCAATACATTTTGCCACGCATTGCATGTTTACGCTTGGCCCATTTACTGTTCGTCGCTGTGCTTTTCTCTTTTTTTGTGCGATGACAGGGCATATTGTGATGACATCTACCTAAATAATAAAAGGACGGTAACGTTTGATGTTTGTCTTCAATCTTGTCTTGTCTTTCCATTATAATTGGTGAATTCGTTTGTTGCTCTGGCTTCTGCGAAAGTCATTGAGTATTTGCTTTGTGGCTTGTGTTTTTTGTATGCATATATACATGATCATCTATGCTCTATACTTATATTGCCAGTTAATGCTGTCTAGTTGGTTAAATGATACTTTTCTTACTTTACACCTGTCCGTTTTATTTGCATGAAATGGGATATGAGTGAGGTTTGGTGCATCCTAGAACCTGGTTTAAACACCCAGCGGTCAGTTTTGCCACTGAAGGTTCAAAGGCAGTAGCCCTATTGTCAACCCTTTAATGTGTGTGATGTTAGAAAGAAAGAAAAGAAAGAAAACTTTATTTGCCATAGGTCTATGGAGGTTCGAGGCCATCCTCGAAAAATCTTACACATGTATATATTTGAAATGTTGCAGTAAGTCTGAAAAGACCCTTGAGCAAATCAATCAAATACAAATACAATTTAAACTATGTTTCTCGGTCATAGTGGACAGTGTGAGTTTTCTTTGTTACCTCATATAGATATACTATAAATATAAACTACATCAAATATCTGAAGACAACATGGCAGTCAACTAAATTGTAAACATTCATCATTCATGAGTTATAATTAAAATATACACCCCTACAGAATATAAAGACTTGTCACTCTTTTCTTAGATTCGGTTTGTAATAACAGTGAAACATATATATATGTATATGTAAATAATAAAATAAATCGTCAATCAAACAAAATAACAATTTTGTTCATCTGCAGACGAGTGTTGCTTGTTATATTTAGACATCAAATAAACCATATTTATGAGTTATATGCTTGTTATCGCAATTATAAATGTAAAGTACTGTATTATATCTACGCATTATTATTGGCAGAGAAAAATAATGTATATACCAGTACACAAAAAATAAAAGAGACAACAAACATAACAACATAATTATATATATATCTTCAGGTGCCCCTCTGTTGAACTTATATTGACCAATGCGAAATTGACCTTTACGTGCACGTGCAACTTATTTGTAGCATGTAATTGCATTTTGTTACACGTAACGTTTTACGTCTAAATGCATTCTATAATCTGTAAGTGATTCTCTAAGTTCTCTATTGAACATACATGACCCGTGCGAAATCGAAATTCGGGATAATATATGTTCAGAGAAGTCCCTCTAGTACATAGTAAATACCCGACATATACATACTTTAAGTGCATGCTATACTTTATTATTATTTAAAGCATATTTTTATCAAATAGAAAATAGTCATAAATAGTGATAAACACATAAATAGCGATAAACACATTCACGAAACGAACATACATAACCGTATTGTATTATAATTATAATTATGCGATTATTATAACAATTAAGTCAGATCCTATCTTGTGAACATTGTATTATTCCTTCCTTAAAACTTTTAGAAATATATTCAGCAATATGTTGTATATTGTTGTCGATTGCAACATATGGTTTGATTAATGCAACTCGAATATCGTTATATAATGAACATTCGACAACGAAATGAAACTCGTCTTCAACACAATTACAAAGTTTAAATTTACGGTTTTCTCTTTGAGTTATTTGTGGTTTTGACCATCTGTCTGCTTCTATTTCTAACCGGTAAGATGATACTCGTAATTTGGAAAGAGCAATTCTGAATTATTTTATGTTAACAATATCCAAATGTTTTTGAAATTCAAACAATGAATATTGTTTATAGAAAGAAGCTCTACTAGACTCATTAAGTATACTGTTCCAGTTTTGAACAACATTATCGGTAAGACTTTGTTTCAAAACATTTAGGAAGAGTTCTTTATTTCCAACACCTTGTAATGTCCACACTTCGAACGGAAAAAAAACTGTGCTAGAGCATTTTTAATTAGAGAGGCCCAACTGTTGGTGTTCGGTTTATCAATTAGGTCGTTTAACATAAATTTATAAACATAATTTATATACTTTCTTTTGTCCGTATTAATAACCTTTAACCAATATTTAAAATTAATATATAGTCTTCGTGTAGCATAATCTGTTTTACATAGTTCCCCATAAATAAAATCGTTTTGTGTCGACGTTTTCACAGCCAATAATTGTTTACATATGCACTCGTTCAATTTGTTGTTTAGCCTGACAGAAACCCCATACTTCACTTCCATAGTTAAGTATAGGTGTTACCAACTTATCGAATAATTCTAAATAATGTCTTTGTATAATATTGGTAAAACTGTATAAATAAATACTGATAAAGGTGATCCTTTGAGAGCAACAAACACAATTAAGAGAATAAAGCAGCAGACTCGGTTATATTGAGTTTGTAAATACTTATTTAGCCTAAATATAGCTTTTTGTGCTTGACCAAAGTTAGAGTTGTTTGGCAATTTTCAAATGATCCCCCAGCAGTAAAAACAATACCTAGATATGAATATTTATTTACTATCTCTATGAATTTACCATCGTAAAAAAAGTTTAAATTTCTTGGTAAAATCCCACCTTTTCTGAATATCGTTTCTTTTGTTTTATCCGTTTCCACCTTTCGCAGCAGTGGTACATATATAAGTAATTTATGTTTTAAGTCATCTAGTGATTTGCAAATAAGATTATGTCATCCGCGGATAAAAGTATATTTTTAGCATTCCAATATCAATACCTTCTGCTCGTTTTGCATAATATTCATCTTCCAAATCGTTTAAATACATAGCAAACAAGAACTGAGATAAACATTCACCTTGGCGTACACCTAACATGCAATCAAAAGTATCATTTATTTTAACATTTGACTTTACTTGTTCATACATAGATTTAATTATATTTAGTATTTTACCCCTTACCACGATCTTAATTAATTTGTACCATAATATGTTCCGTACCACATAATCGAATGCCTTGGTAAAGTCAACAAAAGCGCAATATAATTTAGCACCATTGTTTAACATATAATTAATAATTCCATGTAGGACACAAACATTATCAGCTGTACTTATATTTGCCCTGAAACCGGCTTGGGCTTCAATATAAACAAAATATTTTCTGACAAATCTGTTAACCTACTATTTAAAATTCTAGTAAATAATTTCCCCATTGTACTAAGAAGTGTAATACCTCTGAAATTATTAAATTCGTCTAATGTTCCCTTCTTATGCAGTGGTATAATATAACCTTCACTCCTTGCTTCAGGAAAGTAACCAATATTTAATATTTTGTTAGACAACCTTGTAGGTTTGGTAAAAGTTCATCAATGCCGTGTATGAAAAATTCTGTGCCCCCACTTTTCCTCTGATTTAGCTGTGACACTGCTTTTCGTATTTCAACACACTATATTTCAATGTTCAACTCGTCAAACATGATTTGCGTTTCTTAATTTAGAAAGCACTCGTTAAAGTAAAGAATATCTTCATCTGCTTGGAAGAACTTTTCTGTAGGATTATTAACTGCTTTAAAATAGATTGCAAAATTGTCTGCAGATAGCTTTTGGGGTTTATTTTGACTTACTGAATTTTTAAATAGTTTCCAGTATTCTTTTGCGTTTTTTAATTAGCACTGACCAATCGAGCAATATTAATTGTGTCCTGTTTGTAGTGATAATTTCTTAGCACTTTCTTGTATTCAGAGCTCTATCGAATCATATTGTGTTTATTTTCATTGGATTTATTTTGTCTGCACAAGTTCAGGTGTATATAAAAGTGTTATCTTGACAGGTTTCATGGAAATACGAATTATCTATTTCTGTCTTTTGGTTAGATGTATTGGAATTACATTTTTTCTTGAATAACGGGTTACAGAGTGAGTCAAGTGTAGTTATAAAGGATTCAATGGATGTATCTATATCGTTAGCTGAGGTAACCGATTCGATATTATTTTAATAAATTTAGCATTGCTTCTTTGAAAATGTCAGACGATATTCCAATTTTATATTCGTCCTTCAACGCATTGCTATATACCGTGCCTTTTATCTGTCCTTGTTATTGTTGTTTATTTCGATACGTGTTTTTTTAGTTTATTGTGGTCCTTGAATGCTACATTTCCTGTCCGAATTGTATATCTACTCTTATATCTACTTTTATTGTGCAAACTTTGTATGTAACAAATACATAGAGGATCTTACATAAGTACTCATTTATTATTGAATTTATTAAACGAGTTGGCAAAATGATATAATGCGAGGCTCTTGCCGAGCATTATATAATTTTTGATAACGAGTTTAATAAATTCAATAATGAATGAGACCGACGAATGTTAGATTCTATTTATTACATAACTTATAACGGCACATTACGTCAGAAAACGTACATTAAGTGACGTCACGTCCATGACGTCATTAACGTTATGTTATACCACTAGTGGAATATCAAAAATATTGAATGGTGTTATTACATTCCCACACCACATGTTATGTGATAAATCATTGTATACTTAACAACGTATTGTTCAATAAAGACATGTAATAAATACAGCCTACAGAGACATAACAACATATTGTGGAATAAAAAATACAAATAGGCATCCATATACTTGACAAGAAATCATGCAATAATTATATATTGTATATACATGCATGGATGCATGCCGTCCATAAATTTATATTTATTTCTGTCGCATATTTTAACAATATAAAATTTCTGGTGGACACGGGTTCCTTTACAAAGTTATCAGTCTGTCGTTTTCTTGTTTACAGAAATATGAAAAAGAAGCCGAATACCATTTATATCCGTACTATTCGAGTTTATGATGTTGTGTCTATAATTGTCACACGCAGAATAAATTGTATTCGCATAATGAGGCTTCATTCGATCATAAAAGGCATTTTTTGAAAATAACTCATTTAAACAAAGACATCTATTTTATTAGTTTAGACAGTGTTATCTTGAAATCAAAAAATCTAATCCCATTGATTGAGAATATCAGATTTCTAAAATTTGTTATGAACCTATCGGTCATATACTCACTGGCAATTTTGATAGTATTGAGGATAAAAGGATCAGACAGTTAATTACCAAAGGTCCTAAGTATCGCCTTCCATGGGATATTGATTGCAATGCCTGTCAAAATCAGTGGTGTAAACGCGAAAGCGCAGATAAAAACGAACTTGCTTTACGGAAGAATTTTTTTTTTGCAATTATCAAATACGTACATAGTTTTAATTGTCAAATTTTTCTCTGCTTCAACGGCCGTCATCTCACAATGTACGTCAACTGAAATAGGGAATCCAGAAACTTATACTAAAATTGTTCTCGTTCCTGCAGACAAAGCCTCCAACAATATCAGTGTTGTCTGACGATTGCAATATATCATTACGTTAAATGTAGAGCTAGCGAGCAGTTCTGCTTATCTTACACACCATTGCTGGAGAAGAATATAGTTTTTCAGCATGTGTCCTTTTTTGGAGATTACAAAGGTTTCTGTAAAGAATAAGCGGCATAAGCTTTCTACTATGCACTGGATTCCAAAACGTCACATAAATCCACACAAAGCACGTTATATTGCAAATTTAAGTTTAACTACCGCTACTAATGTATGAAATGACTTCCTACCTTTCCGTGAATTAATAACGTGTAATAAAATATTGCGAAAATGTTTTCTTAAAAAGTTCAATAATCAGTATATTTCGGTCGATCAAGAAGTCCTTTACTTTTATCGAATACGAACGTTTACCGGGCTCTCTCTCTCTTTCTCTTTATGTCTGTCTGTCTGTCTATGGGTCATCCCCTGAATGTTCCAACTCTCTCATGTTCATCTCTATCTCTCTCCTCCCTCTCCTCTCTCTCTCGCTCTCTCTCTCTCTCTCTCTCTCTCTCTCTCTCTCTATATATATATATATATCTTTAACAAATTATATTACACGTTATAATGTAAAAACTTCAGGGTTAGAACCTTTGAAAATAAGATTTTAGACTCATTTTTTATGAAGGTAGAGTTTTATTTACCTTGTTATTTTCATTAAACGTTTGGAACTCCGTTTTATTAAGGGGTATTATTCTTCATTAAAAAATGTCGTTCTTATCCGAAATATCGATTATCGGGAACCTTAATCACAATCATATATGCTTATTGGTCGAATCCGTAATCAAATCGGTTATTATGACCAAGCTGTGATGATTATACGCCATAAATCTCTCTATAATATTGTAATGGTGGCCAAGTTATTCTGGTCGTCGCTCCAATCATTATATTGTACCATCAAAATATACTTCTGTTCAAAATCGACTACTGTACCAGTGACACGTTAAGTAATAGTAATCATAAAACCTCATACAGCAAATGGATGGTTGGCCAATTTCATCGTCTGCTATTAATAATTGCTGGCAATGTGTTGGAGAAATAGACTAAAACTGCCCCTGGCAATCGATGAAAACATTGCATTTCACATAAGCTGGCTTTCCACCACTTTACCGGATAAAAGCCATCGGAATTAGACATCGATTTCATTTTGTGGGTTTTATTTTAACCGTCCATTTTATCATTGTCGATTGTACCGTTAAACTGACATTGGAAATATCTCGATACATGACACTGAAAATATCTCGATACTTGACATTGACAATATCTCGATAACCAGCGGTCGCCTTGTTAGCATGTTCGTGTTGCGTATTTTTACGAACCTTTGAACAGCTCGTGTACACATGTTCGTATTACGTTATTATGTCAAAGAAACGTTAGTACAACCCTTTTACACATGTTTGTATAAATTAACATGTATTACGTTATGCTACTCCTTGTACACATGTATATTAGTTTGCCTAAGCGACGTTGCAACCACCATTGTACACATGTTTGTATCATAAACGTTAGAGCAGCCCCTCCGTTATGAGTCATGCCCTACACTTTGGTTAGTCTGAATTCGTTTGCTTATGATAGTGTACTGTCAAAACTGATATATAGCACACTGCTAATGTTAGAGTTTATCAAAATAGATGCCAACCTATGTTTGCATTTATTTTGCAATTTATAGCTCGCATGTAATATTGAGCTCGTTTTGTAAACACAAATTACAAAAAATTATAGTTGTCTACGGACATGTCTCTGGTGATCTATATTGGTCCATTAGTGTTGATATTTGCTGACGAGGATAAATGCAATTCGTCTCCAGTATCTATATTTGCATAAAGCTGAAGCAATAGTAGTAGAATACAATAACAACATGTCATTAAACTAGACATGTCTGATATCCGAATAATGCCCCCGCTAAACGCAAAGCTTCCAAGTGTGTAACCTTGACCTTGTGGTCGCAGGAGATAAGAAATATGACGGAATGTTTTTTTGTACGACCTTAGTAATCAACAAGTAAAATATGAAAATAATTCGTGAAAACAAAATGAGAATTAGAGCAAATACGACAGACGAACGAACGAACGGACGGACGGACGAGGCCAAAGCGGTATAGTCCCCAGAAAGTTTGGCGATGACATAATAACTGCAATACAGTCCTCGGAGTTGTTTTGTTTACGTTGTATTCTATGCATACATTTCCAGTATGTTTTCTAGTCTCTTTCCCCGATATTGAAACATGTTAGTAAATCTGTCGTAAACAGTAATATGTAAAGTTATCTTATGGTGTTTGTGGATATGGTCCTTCGTCCTATAGATAGATAATACATATATGAGAGAAGATCAACTGGGATGTTCTTGAAGCATTCCATTGCCACTGACCGTTCTAAGGCGGTATCTCTATTATAAAAGTACATTACCACTTTACTGTTTATTCCCGCATAGTGTGCTCATTTTCCGGGAATCTGCGTCATATCGTCGTCAACAAACAATAGCATATTTCAGCTGTTCTATGCGTGTAAATAACTGTGATATCCAATTAAAACAGTATGTGGTTTGATTTATATTCCCATGTAAATAATGCGTGCTGATATGCTGGTTTGAACTAGAACCATCATGAGTAAGAGTTTATTCATATATACAGGATCATCTCTATGTTGTATTTATATTGTCTGTAAATATATTGAGGTTTAGTTTGTTAGTGGAAAAACCCTGGTGGTTATTTCTTTATTTACATTTTCCCGTTCTACCGGGATGAAAATAAAGTAGTTGTGTGCACCCTAGAACCTGGTTGAAAAAAACGGCGACCCTTTTGCCACTGGAAGTTCCAAATCAGCGATATTCCTAGTGTCCACCGTGTTGTTTGTTGTTATGTCTCGTACTTGACAAAGCCATGTAATTACTTTTTTAAAGAGTGTTGTTCTCATTTCTTTATATGCATTCTGTGAATGCCATGCTATGCACCTAACTGTGTTGTTCTGACCCTAATTTAATAATTGTTTTATTCTATTCGCAGGTGACCCACTGAGTATCGGCATTGAAATTATCATGGCCAGCTTTGACGCCATCTCTGAAGTCAATATGGTATGTATGTTAGCTAAACTTACTCGCGAAAGTTTCCGTATTTTATTGATCTAGTCAACTCGTACATGTTGCACATTAGCAATAGATCCCCTGATTGCACCACACATTGATCTGACTAGGGAGTTTGCCGAAAAACAATGTTATACTGCTACAACTGGCACATAAGGCACGGTTCTCGGATTCATACGAATCCTTCCCCTATCTCTTGGGCGGCTCGAAATAATACATTGATGAGCGGTTGAGCAACAATACAATTTAATTCCGACTTAGTATTGCTTATTAATGCTGCCTTGTTTGTTAGAGTATACAGCTTGAAGAGGATTTCCTTATTTACATTGTCCCGTTTTATTGTGATGACAATAGGGCAAGAGTGAGGTCTGGTGCACCATCTTATCGGTTCATACCCACAACGGCATTTTTGCCACTGACCGTTCCAAGGCGGTAACCCTATTGTCAATCTGTTAGTATTCCTTGCCTTACTTCTTATTATCACTGTATTTGGTGTTTGATTCAGTGCGTGATTTGGATGACTGTGTTCTGCGAAAGCTACATTTCTTGATCAACTTGTATACCTAGTTTTAGTGTATTCGAAAGGACAGTTTTAATAAAGGCGATATGTCGATGAGATTATTTCCTTAACAGAAACACTTTGCGCTATCAACACCGTACCATCCTGCTATATTTCTATCACCAACGTGCGTTTGCAATCAATCGTACAATCTGGTTAGCGGTTACAGGTCGATAAAGCAATGTTAGAATTGTCCTAATGGAAAACGTATGCGATTGGATGTAAAGGGTGAATGATTAAAAAAAAGTTATTTATCTATCTTTTTCGCGCATGCCTGTGTATGGGATAGGACACTACGTTTCAATAATATTTGGCCAACACAATATGTTATAATATATACAAATAATATATATATATATAATGCTGACGTTCGTCTTGCCATAGGTACGCGGTTCAATCCCCGGCTAGGCCATGAACGTCAATATTTTCAAATATTTCTGTCACCGCAATTGGGTGTACACTACACATATTCACATGTAATGAATGCATGGTGTTTTATGGCACGTCGACACATAAATAGGTCATATTGTGCGCAAAAACTGATGAAATATAAAGAAATGAAGTAGTAATTAAAAATTAAATATATATAAAGATAAAACTATTTACAAATAAGGGATGATATGGTAGTAATATAAACTATGCATATATTCAGGTTTCAGTACAAAACTATTGTATCTCCTTCTTTATTCATATATAGTTACAATAGTTTTGCGTGACCCCTCGATATGCAAATCAACAAATGCCCGTCAACGGGTGTATAAACAAACAAATATATATATAAGAACATATTATAATATGATAATGATTTATAAAGTCTGATTTATTTCAAGAAACTAAATCAAGATTAAAATCTATAGTTTCAAATAACTCCAATAGTATTAACATTGTAGTATCTGTGCCGCATAGGATAAAAGTCTACATTCCATTCCAACCAGATATGTTCGACCGTTAACGGTGCAAAACAGGTTATACATTCTGGTAATAAGTATGAATGAGTATAACGTATATGCCCTATCCTGCACCGGGCTAAAACAACTTCTTCTCGACGAATGGGTCTACTAGAAGAACGCCATTCTCCGAGTAATGGTTTAATTGAATGGAGTTTACTGTTCACTGACACATCCCAAGCGGATTGCCAAGAGTTACGAATATATGTGTTAATACAACTTTTAAAATCAGTATAAGGTATTTTGGCATTAGATACATGTAAATATAATGCTGCCTTAGCAGCACTATCAGCTCTATCATAACCACGTATTCCTACATGGCTTGGAAGCCAGCAGAAAATAATAACATTATCAACTATAATATGAAACGAGACGAGTATACACAACGTATATAAGTTCATCCGTAATTTATTCAAACTTTGCTACCAGTAAATGTTTTAGGCTCAATACAATAATTTCAACTCCTTGAACAAATATAATGTTAATTAAGCTTCCAAAGCTGACCGGGTGAACGTTCGATGCAACAGGTTCGCGTGCAATAATGAATGCATTTAGTGAGAGGTTTTTTATGGGAACCATCTCTTATTCAAAGATTAATCTCATTGTGTTCAGACGCTTGATATACTTCAGACTTCTTTATGACAATAGACAACATTTGGAAGTGAATTAAGGACAGCCATTTCAGGACAAACAAGACATTGAAGTGAAATGTGTCCAAAGACTACGCCACATCGAATTGAATTATATATAAAACAAGAAAATAAATAGAAACGAAAGTAATAATTGCAGTCACAGTTTTATTATTTTGAACGAAATTGAAAACGCGTTGTTATTTTTTCAAAATAAGTTTCTCATTTCAAACATACCTAGCAAATAAAACAACTTCGAACTTAGATACCTCTTACCCACTCGTGAATAACACGGATTTAAGTGCTTAAGCTAAATAATAGTGTGTCGGCCTTATGTATTAAATGACTAAAGTGTTATTAAATTACATTATGGTTTTCATATGTTTTTGATATTAAACGGGTAAGATATCATTTTGCAGTGACGTCATTGTACATTGTTTTAATTTCACTTTAGTAAAATAAAGAAATCAATAGTTGTAAAAAAACAACAACATAATTATTATGATGTGAATTCATTTTAGTAGCTGTGTTAAATATACGACTTGATGATCTGCGTGTTTACTTATATTGCCTGTTATCTCTGCCTAGTTTGTTAGTTGATATAGCCTGGTGGGGATTTTTTTATTTAAACTGTCCCGTTTAATTGGGATGTCAATAGGTTAATGTCAGAATATGGTTATTGTTAACCTTAACGGAGATGATAGAGACTTTGTGCCAAGTATTTGTGTATAGTATTACCGTCAAATTTACATTAAATACCCGATGTACTCAGCCGTTAATAGAAACAACTGATTAGAAAAGAAACCCTGACATAAACATTACCTGTGCTATAAATAAACCATTTCTATCTGCCCACTTCCTGTGTTGTGCTTAGCGTCGGCGCAGCGTGTAGGGGATACAGCGTAATTAGTACACACATATTAATTCGGCATAGTGTGTACAGTTTAATTTTATTCAGTTTATTTGTTAGCGTAAGTTGTAACGCTTCCGAGTGCTTCATCAACTGTTTCAGTTTATGTGTTAATAAGCATGTTCTGCCTTTAACAGTGATGTTTGGCTCACCGTAGAACCTAGTTTAAACTCCCAGTGTCGTTGTTGCCTCAGATCGTACAAAGGTGGTACACCTATCGTACCAAGGTGGTACACATATCGTACCAAAGTGGTTCCCCTATCGTACCAAGGTGGTACCCCTATCGTCAACCTTTTCTTTTGTTTGTGGTGTCGCATACTTTGCTTCTGTTTATTTTTGTAATTGCTGTTTGATTTAAATGCACGTTTTGTTTTTTGGTGAACCCTATGATGACGTCTACCTAAAGCTCAAAAGGACGTTGACGTTTGATGTTTGTCTGCAATCTTGTCTAGTCGTGCCCTCAATGGTTTGTTCTCTTGTTGCTCTGCCTTCTGCCAAGTCATTTAGTACCTTCTTTGTGGCTTTCTAGGCTATTGTTTTTTGTATTTATATATACACGAGCATCTTTGTGTTGTACTTATATTGCCTATAAATGCTTCCTTGTTGATTAGAGAATAGTTCATGGCGGGGATTTCTTTATTTACACTGTCCCGTTTTATTGGGATGACAGTAGCGAAAGTGTGAGGTTTGTTGCACCCTAGAACCTGGTGTAAACCCCCAGCGGCCTTATTTGCCGCTGATCGTTCAAAGGCGGCAGCCCTATTGTCAACACTTTTGTGTTTGTGATGTCTTATTTGGCTTTTTATTCATCTTTAAAGTTGTTCTTTGTTTCTGTTAGTGTTTGTGCTTGACTGTCGTCTTTTCCTGTTTGATTTTTATATCTATATTTTTGTTTCGTTAATGTTACATTTCCTGCTTTTGCCGACGTTTCATCGAATTGAAATTTAGTTCCCTTATAATACAATAAGAAATAAAATGTTCAATAATAGAAATAATTTTTAATTATCTTCTATTCCATATGAGATGAATGAAACTCATTATGATTGGTTAGTTTTTAATAATACTTCGCCAAAAGGCTCCCTGAAATAAACGAACTGTATTATACAATATAACTTGTATGATTTACTTAGTACTTGTTTAATTGTAAATTTGTAATATATATAGTATGGTCTCGTCCAGATGGTCGATTTAAACATCGAGATGGGTGTAGCTGCTGAGATCATACTCTATTTGTTTTGTAGCATGTCCATTTCATGTGTCTGCCTTATTCTAACTTCCAATAGCTGGAGTTAGAGTACACCATTTATTCTGACAGGTGTTATTTTCAATTAAACGATTTACACCTGTTCAAATACAAAGGGAATTTCAGTGACCATGCTACAAGTAATGTTAACGTCACTGCAAGCGAAAAAAAAAAGTTAAAATAGTAAGGGCATGCTAATTTGATCAATCCACGAAAATTAATTATTTTTGCACCTAGTCGACTAAGGACAATGTCGAGTAGATGTGTCCGGCTCCCGGTCGCAAAGATAAATTAATTCATACATCCGTAAAATTCTGTAAAGCCCCCCCACCATTGTTCAAGCTCGATTTGGCCATAAACATTGAACATGTGTTCTATTGTATATTAGATTTGTTTGACTTGGTCTACACTCCATAGTGCCACTGAGTTTCGTCTGTGTGTTCTTGGACAATACATTTTCCCTTAGCTTCGTTCGTCGGATGGGGACGTAAACCGTGCGGTCCCGTGTATCGGTCTATCCTCCGAGCACGTTAATGAAACAGAGGAATCTATTCGATAATAAGAGTAGGGCACGGTGCCCGGATTCCTATGTATCCTTCACCCCTCTCTCTGGGGCGGCTCTAAATAACCCATACTGTGTTGATAAGCCGTTACACAATATTCAGTTTTACAAGCGTACATATATTATCAGTATTTGCAGATCATTGAGAAACGTTCATTGTCAATATAGTTAAGTGTTTTCATGAAGAAAAAAAATAATGTCGGATGGAAACTTGTTTGGAGTAAAGAAAAATCTTAAGGTCAAAACAAAACCGTTAAAAAAGTCGGAAATAAACCCACTGTCGCAATGAGAAAGCGTTTCCGTTGCGATGAAATAATATATATAGAGGATCTTAAACGAGTTCCCATTTCATATAAGATTTATGAAACGAGTTATGATTTATTTTAATTTTAACGAGCCTTTTGGCGAGTTAAAATTAAAAATAATTCATAACGAGTTTCATAAATGTTATATGGAATGGGAACGAGTTTAACATCCTTTTTATCACATAACATTGCAATCAAATTAGTAAAAATTAATTCTGATGGACATAGAACCGCCACGACGTCAGACACATTTTAGCGCCAAAACATCATAAAATATGTGACGTCGTAACGTCGCGTCTCACACATAAAGTTGCGTATAAAAGAGTTCGTGTTTTACCTCTTTACAAAATAGAAGTTTACGCCAACTGTTTAACAAACCAACAACAATGTTTTGTATAACGTGCATTATTTTTATAAACTGTCACAAATAATAAGTTTATGACTCAGATCTGGGTGAATTTGTAATAAATAAAATAGTTTCAGTTTATAAACTTGCACGTGTGTCATACAATATAATATTAAATGGGTGTTCGACATTGCTAACAAGGGACGTTATGTGATAAAATCTTATTATAAGCAATGTTGCAAGAAAATATGTGCGTATAATTTAGTGGGATATCATTTTCAGCTTTTGTTTTTACGTGTCATGTTTTACTCATGAAAACCAGCATCCACAACTATGCAGTTTTTGAAAACCTGGAAGCCATAGTTTAACAACATGTATTAACACCGGCCACACGAAGTGTTCGTTTATTCTGACTTCTTTGTAATTATTGTTTGTTTCTGTTCGTGTTTTTGGTTGACTGCGACATTTCCTGTTGACTTTTATATCTACTGTCATGTCCCAAAACATTCTTATTTATGCTATCAAATGGCAAAGATGTATGGACTTAACGCAGTACGACAGACAAATAAATGTTAACTGTACATCAGACTGACAGCTGATCTTTATATTGATCGATTTATTACATCATGTAACGCCATGATTGTGTCCAGAAGCTTTTGGAAAGAATTTAATAATAGCGTTTAAGTTAATCCACTGGATTATTGCGCACTCAGTGATAAAAAAAACAGCGTTGGTACAGATAATAAATTTACACTGGCGTAGTAACATATTTTTTTAACACAAGTTGTGTTCAATATAATTATGCTACTGCAAAATAATGTTTTCTCAGTTTGCACAAAGGATGGTTGGTTTCAATCTCTTTACCAAAAGGACACCAAGGTAGATTGGCATTCTCTTTAAGTACATTATTTTGTATTTGTTTTACTATTACACGTTTTTTTAATTCGTTATCACTGCATTATTATACATGTTCAGTGTAAAAATGTATTCCAACATTTATGAAAATAATAATTGAAATATCAAAATACGGATGAGGTAAAAAAAAATAACATCTTTAATTGAGACCTAATGCATATTAATTCAGAGTTCTTTCTAAGCGAATCCATTGCCCAGATAGCAAGAACGCTGCGTGTGAAATCTTCCCGCCTCTCACCTCTGCGGGTTCGATCCCACTGGGAGCTCGACTTGTAAGTGAGAAAATGTCGATCGATTCTTAGAGATGACGGGAGGAATACAGTACCGGTTCTACCTAGGGAAAGGGTGGGTGGTCGGCCTCAACCAGGAAAACATCGACCGTCATATATAACCTTTAATGTACTACAAATGACTGAAACCATCATCCAACTAATCCAACCAACACTTTTCTACGAATTCTAAAACAGGACAAAGCCGTGATCGTATCATGTTAATTGATGAATATGTAAATGTTTAATTAGTTTGCCTACAATCTTTCTTCTGCGTATTCTCTTGTTAGTTTAAACTTATTTATTTTACATCGATTGTAACGAAAGCTCTATGAACTTATTTGAATCACTCTCGATGTCTTCCTGGGTAGAACCAGTACTAAGCAATGCAGATAAAGTGTCTTGCTCAGGGACACAACGCATATGGCAATGACGGGAATCGGCTTCTGCCAAGTCATGAGTACTTACTTTGTGGCTTTCTATATTTGTGTTTTTATATTCCTTTATACATGATCATCTCCCTATTATCTTTCAACGCATTGCATATCCATGCGTTTTCCTCTTTGACTGTATGTTGATCGACGCACTGGGGACACTATGATAACGTCTTAACGTTTGATGATTGTCTTCAGTCCTGTCACGTCGTTAATTTGTTCAAAGTCATTATTTTTATATAATATTCTTATATGAATCAGCGATGTGTTATATTTGTATCGCCTGAACATGCGGCCTATTTTGTTAAAAGATACACTGTTGCAAATTATGTTATTTTCATTGTTCGGTTTTATTGGATTATATGGAAAAGTAAGGCTAGGTGGTACACCGTAGACTCCGATTTAAACCCCAGATAGCATTGTTTTCCTCCGCGCCTGAAGAACAACCAGTCGAATAGTTTCGGAAGTCAGAATAGGGTGGTTCCGAATTTGTTGTATTATCCCACCCGACAATCAATATATATCTCTCGTTATCTCTCTAGACGATTCGACCGTCCATGCGAGAACAAATAGCAAATTAAAGAGAGGTAAAAGAGATAAATTAGTTTTAACTGAGAACAAAAAGTGAGGACAATTAGTCCTAATACATAGTATATGATGTCATTGTCTCTCACATGTCCTTACATGTTTCTCCCTTTCATGTCCTCACAATACCTCACCCCAATATGTTCCAATCTGTAAATACCATTTAAACGAGAGTAGATGTGAAAACAGAAAGTCTATCCCCACATGGTAATTTGTGTCCTCACATGGCAGGATGTTAACATATTTATCCGCACATGAACGGATGTGTGTGTGTCAACTGTCTCAGGCTTTCTTTCTCTTTCTCTCCATCTCTCTCTCCCTCTCTCTTATATTCTCCTTTTAGAATCGACTAATTATTGTCTAAATAATAATAATAATAATTAATTGTTGATGATCAATTAGACACATTGTACAATTAACTAATCTTCTATCGGTAATATAAGTTGTTTTGATTACTGATATAAACCTATTCAGATATATGTACATGTACCATTTAAGACTATCAATATCAATTCAACATAGTCAGAAAAGGATGCTGTTGTCCATCTCCACCGTGCACAGTAAATCCATACCACTTAATATCAACACAACAATACAACATCCGAAAGGAATGTTTCTACCATGGCCCTCACAATGGAATTCAATCAAAATACACGAGTCATGTTATCTATACGTGAATGATTCGATTCAAAAAAAGGAGTTTGTAGAGAAAAAAGTGTAACTAAACTTTCTTTGACCTGTCCTGCCTTGAACAATCAATACTATAGCAAATACAAACGACATGTACAAGGATTGTAAGACGAAACGCAGCATGAAGCCAGTCACAGTTAATAAAGGAAAAAAACAAAATTGAAAGAAAGAGTACAAAGCAAAATATCGTATATGGCACGTCTATGCATGAATAAACTGTGTGACTATGTGGCACCCCACTGGCCCCTCCCTGGCCCCTACACATTTACATTGCTATAAAGCTTCCTGGCCCTAAACACTTATATAGCTACAAACTAATTGCTTTTTTAAACATTACAAACTGGTGATTATTTTGCAATTTTAGCTACTGTAGAATAACAGACAAATTAAAAAATTCATAGTATATAGAGGTTAATCAACACCGTGTTCGTATTACGGGATATAATTCCCGAGGCCAGTTCACATATCTAGTAAGAAAACGAGTGCCGTAGGCACGAAGTTTTTTACTAAATATGTGAACTGACCGATTAACTCTATATTTACATTTATTTACAAGAATGTGTCTTTAATTCAATAACTATTTCTGGATTCGCTATGGGTCTACTTTGCCTTACTTTCGAACTTTGCGCAAGAATACATCACAACAATGTAATTAAAAAAGTTGTTCCGGCAAAATCTTATAATTTCCCTAGTCAACAAAAAAACAAATATTAACACAAACAACAATTACAATGTTAATAAAAAGCAAGGCCGTGCCATAACAAACACAAACGGATACTGATAAAGATGATAATGGCAATGCTTGATAAATACTTCAAGATCGCCGTGTGTCCCTTAAGTGTTAGTCCTCAAACAGTAATCAACACATTAGGTGACTTATAAGCATGGCTATCGGGAGATGCTTCGAATTAACACTCATTACGTGGTCTCGCCTTAATTCCATTAAGCAATGGAAAAGCTTATATAATCAAGGTTTTATAATGGATATTTCGACAATAAACATGTTTCACTGAAAAAATGCAAAAGAACTGTTTAAAATTACCTATTAAATGTTTTAATTTTACACTATGCCAACTTTTTTAGCCGAAATTAAGGTTTTATTTCATACCCTAGCCAACCCCGTGTTCGCTTCTTGGAGTAGGGGTTGGATGGGGTATGAAAGTTAATACTCGGAACCACGTAATGAGATAAATAGGAATGATCTGTTAGAATCATCATTAAAGTAGCTATCCCGCCAAAAACAGACAACTTTTACAACATAGTTATTATGTAAACCGTTGCTAAACCTACTGACGACGAGGTATATATAACTTACATATTTTGAGAATCCAAACTTTATAGACACAAATTATAAAGGCTTTAACAAGCCAGGTCAAACCCCAAAACCCGGACCGGCGAATTAAGAGTTACCAACTCATAATTCATATTACGCATATTCAATCACGGGTATTTTAGCACATATACATTATTATATAACCCGAAGAACTGACTAGAGTTTTGATAAACGATTGTGTAGTGTAATTTTGTCGTTATTTGGAGGTTGAGTAAAAAGAATCATATATATATTCATGTTTCTAAGGCGTCCACTCCAACATGTATCGGGTCAATGGTATACATCTGTCTACTTCTGTTGAGGTCAATGGTTAACACTATTCATCCAAGGGAGTGACTATTGACTCGAAGCAGTAAACTATTGGCCGAGACGAAGACCTGTAGTTTACTGCTGAGGGTCAATAGTCATTCACGGTGATGTAATTCCCGGTGAGTAAATAGGTTTAACTATTTACTGAAACAGAAGTAAATAGTTGTTTTATTATATTGAATCGTATAATCTCCATTAGTTTTCTTACTATTTCCTTACTTGTTTACATGCATGACGTCATGTCATGGGAAAGCGTAACATCAGTCTCACACTATTGACCTGCAAAAAAAGACTATTGACCGCAAAACCAGATTGAACTTGACAGAACACGTTCTAAAGTCAATAGTTCATACGAATGTCTTACACGTGACTGCCTTTTAGCCAATGAAAACTACGTATTTAAAATTATATATAATAAAAGTGAATGTTGTGCAACGGCTCAGTAACACATTATAGTTATGATGCGCCGGAGAGTGGAAGGATACATAGAAATCCGGGCATTGGCATGCTCTTACTGAAAAAATAGATTCGTATGACTCTTTAGCATGCTCAAATGACAGACTCCGATACATATGACTGTCCGGTATACTGACCCATCCAAAGAACGAGATGTCTTGAAAGTGTCTTGCTCAAAAAAGTGTCTTGCTCAAAAAAATGTCTTGCTCAAAAGCACACCGACGAAAATCAGTGGATTCGGTAAGGCTTGAACTGAAGCAAGGTACTCCGGCTTCAAGTCCGTGCCTCGCCAAATCTAGAAAATATAAAGAAAGTTAGGACAACTAACGAAGTGTTTATGATTCTAAACATACAGTCTCGTCTATTGTTAACAAGAAATTTGTAGAACCGATGTTGCTCCTCGAAATGTATCCTCAACTTATCATATGGGCTTGTATCACCGGCAGTTTTCAATTTGCAGTTCTTCGGACATGAACTACAAATAAAATTACAAAGGGCAATAACTCTTATTTGAATAATGATAGGTTGTAGATCTCTGTACTTCCTCTCATTGCCCTCTATCATTGTATGAAGTTTTATTGCAGTCCCGTCAGTAGGTTTGAAGTTGTGCTGCGGACACGAATTCTAAGTATACTTTTTTTTTACAAAGGGCAATAACTCTAATTTGAATGATGACATATTAACGGTTTTGCACGCTGCACCTTACATTACCCTCTATAATTAAGTGAAACAGTATGAAAGAAGAAATTTGAAATCTTCGAACATGACAAATACAACAAATATTGCAATCTCGGATGGATTGATTGATTGTTCATTAACGGTAGTGAAAAGTGATTGCTACCATTCACGCCCACTAACCCCGGGTTGAGCAGAATTCAATATTTTAAAATGCCAATAGTACATAAATTTGAGTCATCCCGAAGATGGTATAAAATTACAAAGGGCAATAACTCTAATCTGAATGATGACAGAGTTACGGTTCTTAACTCTGCACTTCCTCTTATTACATTCTATCATTGTGTGAAGTTTCCATGCAGTCCCATCAGTAGTTCGAAGTTATGCTCCGGACCAAAATTCTAAGTATAAAATTAACAAGGGCAATAACTTCAATTTGAATGAAGACAGAGTTACGGTTTGTTGTTTATTTGTTCATTGTTAATGATGAAGACAGAGTTATGCTGCATTTTCATTTTTTGTCCCTTGTCAATGAAGTTTTATTTTCTCATCAGTAGTTTTGAAGTTATGCCCCGGACAAAAATTATAGGTATAAAATTACAAAGGGCAATAACTTTGGATGAAGACATTCAAGAAGTTCGAAAAGTCGAGCTAATAATGTTAACCTTTTAAACTGTAACTGTATTGGTTTCATCAGAAAACATCACATTGATTTATATTAGTGACTATATTTACAAAAACATCATAATAATTGTACAATTTTGTTAATCATAGAATGAAATTGATTTAAATATTATTTACATCATCTTACATTATTTACATATAAACAAACATCTTACTGAGTTAGCTTTAACTGAAGTGCACAGTAAATAAATCAAAAACACATTACATGTTTCAATAAACAATGAATTTAATCAATCAATCAATAGGACATGTAGATGGATTTAGATGGATGTCAATAGGGATCATTGTTACACCACTAACAACATTTCTAACGTTTTAATTATGTTGGTTGAACTCGTTACCAAACCCATTGTCATTATGATATTGATATCGTGTATATGTTGCTACTACTCTGTATATAAAATATTGACAATACAGTATGTTTAATTCAAACATGTTTGAAGTTGTCTAAAATCACATGGTGTCTACTTGTTTACTAGTGTGTAGAGACAAACAGCATCAAGCTCTATCTAGGCATATAAGGCAGTCACCATCAAAGATCTTATTTGTCTGCCTTCCGAAACTTATATTAATTTAGGATTGCTTCATGTTTGCTAGTGTGTAGAGACAAACAGCATATCAAGCTCTATCTACGCATGTAAGGCAGTCACCATCAAAGCTTCCAGTGTTCCAAAAGCCCATCTAATTTGGCTGTCTTCCATTATATTAATTTAGGATTGTTTCTCACATTTAGTGATGTTATTAGATATAAAACGTCAACGACGCATCACAAATTGAATAAAGACGCATTTTTGAAACAATCCCTATATTTACAGACAAATTGGTTTTATTTATTTTGTACTATTATGCTTGTTTTGAAATAAATGACTTTAACATCACATATAAATACATAGGTCGAAACCCACGCGCATCGAAAACGCATAAATTACTTTCAGCTATAATTGTTTCAAAGTGTGTTGCAGGCTTGACATTCAGTTAAGAATTAAAAAAACAAAAAAACATGCTTTTAAAATAAAGCAGAAGCATATCTAAATGCATTTACTTGTTATGTTTCAACTTGAAAATTCACCAATGCAATTCTGAATCAAATGGTCCTGAAATCGATAGTCCTGACACGTGATGGAGTTGTGAAATGTTATCGAAACACTCTCGATCTGATACTGAATAATCAATCAGAATAAATACTGATACGGGAGTTTCTTTGGAAGCAACGAAAATAACCAACAGAATAAAGCGGATTAATTGAGTCTGTTCATGAGAGGTAGTATAAGAATCAACATATCTCACGCCCATAGCACCGGATTACGCGGTATTCTACTTCAAAGCCACCTATATTGGGCTTGTTGATCCCAAAGGACTAACGTCCCCTAGAAGCAACGAACATAACCAAGAGGAAAATGCGGATTAATTGAGTCTGTTCATCAGAGGTAGTGTAAGAAGCAACACCTCTCACGCCCACTAGCACCGATTCTACTTCAAATCCACCTACATTGGGCTAGTTGATTCCAAAAGATCAGTAAAAATAGCACTACTGATTCGTAGTACGGGGATACTGTTTACAGCCGCCACACTGCACTAAACGAACGTTAGTGTGAATGTTAATAAATATTCGGATTATTTGAGGACGTACTCTCAATATATGTGAATAAAAGATAAAAACACTCCTGTCAATTTTCATTCTTTTATATGCATGATATTAATTTGTGGAAAATCTGGCCACAGCAGCTTTGTATAATTATGTCCAACCAAAAGGTCGGAATGTCTCATCACTTGCTCTCTCTACCAACATTTGCTACATGTATATATTTGCATTGCCATCATATGCTATTGCCATCATTTGTATTGCCATCATATGCTATTGCCATCATGTGTATTGCCATCATATGCTATTGCATCATTTGCATTGCCATCATATGATATTGCCATATACTGTTTCTATCATTTTGCATTGCCATAATTTGCTATTGCCATAAATAATAAATGCTACTAATTGTCATCCTTCAAGCTCCAAAAATTAGAGAGTACACGGGTTATGCACAATAGATCCGGGCAATACCATAATCTCTAATTATGCCATCAACATCTTTTATGATGAAATTTATGAATTAGAATGTCGATAGGCTGAAACCCCTTCCACAGCCAGGGTGATCACCATTGGTGAAGTCGTTGGTCAGGGGAGATAATCCAGTCATACGACGGTGACTAAAATAGATCCACTGCGATAAGGACACTCGACAGCCGGCTGATCACCAGTGTAACCCATTGACATTCCATACCCTTGGCCGGTAGAATTCCGCCACAGCAAATTATATTAATTTGTCCCCCAATTATAACGGGCAAGGAATAACGGTTCAATCAAGCCTTATTATGTCTGGGTTTGTTATGAATGACATAATGAGTTTTTTAATGAATTTAAAAATATAGATTTGCCCTTGTCAGTTAAGTGTTCGCCGTCCCGTACATTAAACAAACTTGTATCAGTCACTGAGATGTTATGTACTATGATTTTACCATCCGCATTCCTGCAAATAGCTGTCCTTGCCGCCCTATTAATGCGTTTGCGTTTTGACTCCATTTCTGCCATTTTCCTCAGCACCTCGCCAGTGTAATCTTGACAATATGTCTGACCAAACTACGGTTGACCCAGGAAATGTGAAAAAAATATATTTTACATCTTTTTCAATTCGTTTGATGAATGTAAACGTTTTGCTTTCAACAATAGCATTACCTCCAATACGCAGTATAAGCATGGCTGGCTTACGCTTAAGATTTTTCCACGTCATCCCTCCGGTGCCAAACCAAATTAAATGTACGCCTGCCTTGAAACGTTCATTTTCCCATTCATGTGCCTTTAGTGCGACATTTTGCACTAGAGAGTCACCCACAAGCCATATATCTGTAATAGTACAATGAATTCCGTTCTATTTTATGATCAAACAACAATTTATCTTCCTGACATTACTTTTATAAAATACACCGGAAAAGTAAACAGGAAGTAGACTTACTTGCGAGTATTATCAAAGTACTGCGCCTAATAAACTATCATTTAATAGGTCATAAACCATTTATATTGGTTTCTAAAGCCTGATATAACTTGTGTATGCATTGGATTGCCATCTGCCCAATGTTTTTATATCATCACTATTTAGCCCTTGACGACTTAAATCAGTGGCTCGGCCAATCCTGAATGAATGACTCCTATATCTGGCAACTGGCAATCCTAAATACAGAATAGCTTCAGACAACACTGCACAAAACTGACCTCTTGTTAAAAGCGACTTATTTGCATGACAAAAAAGGTAACCTTCATGATTTAATCTAGCCTTTATATACGCATTCAGAGCTATGACACAACAATCAGATTTACCGCTCTTTGGTATGCGCAACACTGTTGGCTTGCCCCTTTGACTTGTTTTTGAAAACCGAACTGTAACATTTATTGCATTAAAATGATTTTCAAAAGTCACATCAGCCAATGTTAGCGGTCGATTACAGTATTCTTCTGTCATAAATACTAATTCTCCCACTCTAAATAAACCAAAATATGCTAGCATAAATGCAGCCATAAATAGTGTGATTTCATACTCTGAGGAACAAATATATACCATTTATGTCTAAATATCCACATATATCGGTTGTATCGGTCAAATTGTTGATTTTATGGTAGAAACTAATGCCCGACACGTAGCAGGTGCCAAACCGATCTCGAAACAGTATGATATATACAGTGCAATTTGCGTTACTGGGATGGGCCAGTCTGCAGACAACTTGTACAGATTACGAAACATAACAACCGACAGTAGTGCATTTTTATAGACTAGATTTGTGTTGGCTGCCATACTAGCAGTTACAAGCCTTCTGGCGCCCGACTGAATATATTCCAAAGATGGCTGGGCATATTTTCTGATTCTTGTTCTGCCCAAGGTGCAAGGCGACGAAATTTCTCTAACTGTAATCGAGAAAGGCAATCGGTTAATACATTACTGTTTAGAATAAATTGTTTTAATTATATACACCACTGATATATTGTCACATCGGAATCCCCCTACCCTCCCCCCCCCCCCCCACTCCCCTCCCACCCACCCCAAATCTGTAATGACACCTACAGTGGAAAAAATATCGAGCAATGTGATATCGTTATTAGTTATTCCGTTCTTAAACCGATCCTCAGGCCATACTGTACTTATCCATTTTCCTGAAAAAAAATGCACCAAACCCCAAACCTGTACCTGCTGCACTATCTGTGTACAACTTCACATCAGCATTAGATACCCAAAATCGGTCATGAAAAACGGACACTCCATTGAAATCATTAAAAAAGGTCAACCACATGGCTAAATCTTGACGAATGCCTTTGTTAATTCTTATGTGATGGTGCGGTTTTGTAAGGCCGCAAATTGAATCAATTAGTCTTCTACAAAATGGTCTTCCCGGTACAATTGCTCTATATGCAAAACTGAGTACACCGATTAGGGCTGCATCATTCTCAAAGTGACCTTTTCTTTATTTAACATTTCTTGATTTTTTTTAACGATTTCTTCAATCTTTTCTTTTGGGATCCGTATTACCATTTCCTCTGAATCTAGTTCAAGGCCTAAGAAACAAATAATTGTTTTGGGACCCTCTGTTTTATCTTGCGCATTGGATACCCCAAGACGTTGCATACATCGATCAAAATGCTCCATAAGACGCTTACACTCTGTTGTATCTTTTTTACCTCCAAAAGAAAGTCGTCAAGATAATGTATTAATGTGCGGACTGGTGAAATGTTTTTTATGCAAAATTCTAGAAAAATAGCAATCTTTTCAAACGTACTGCAACTAATCGAACACTATTATTTTGACAAATGCATGCCTTTTGCATGCATTTGTCAAAATAATATTGTCCTTCAAACGTAAAACCAAGTAATTCAAAGTCTTGTGGTTGAACCGGTAATAATCGGAAAGCTGATTCTATATCTGCTTTTCCAAGCAAAAAGCCATTCCCCAAATCTTGTACCATGTGCACGGCTTTGTCAACGTTTGTGTTTTGAACTGACGACAACTGCGGGTCATTATAGTCATTGACAGAATAGCCCTGCGGATATGATAGGGGATGTATTAACCTAAATTCACCGGGTACTTTCTTAGGAACTAATCCAATAGGAGATATACGTAAATTAGGTAATGGTCTGGCGTCATAAGGACCTGCAACCCGGCCTTCTAAAATGTCTTTATCTATTTTACTTTTAACCATTTTGCAGACACTAGATTTTTTGCCTCTGTAGGTACTCGTGGACCTTCGTAATGTCTTTGGAAGCCGTTTTTAAAACCACTTAACATAATGTTTGAATCCTCGTGCCTCAATGTTCGCTAAATGGTGTAGTTTCTAAGCAGTACAATTCATTATTGCTTGTACTATTATTAGTGTCTGTAATATGGACGCCCCCTCCTCCCCCCACGGCTAGATCTAAACCTCCTCCCCTCCCTCCCCCATCCCCACCCCCTCGGCTAGATCTAAACCTCCAAAATTTGCATTTGACCCCATTGGAATGTAATGATTTGTGTCATAAATACGCCATGCATAACCTGAATGACGATAGGCGGCCGCCCTAATCACGGACATGTACTGAATTAATTCAGTCGCTTTGTCATGTCTTTTAATGTAAATGCACATAATACCAAGAAGGCATCGGTCCATTTTCCAATATTTGGAATTTTTTCGTTGACATGTTTTGATTTGGATTCCATTTGCATTTATCACCAATGCTCCGGTACCCGCGCACATTTCTAGCAATTCAATATTTCCCTTAACTGTGAAATGTATATCTGTTTCACGTGGCAGTGCGGAAATTAATGGTATTTTTATACATTATCTTATTTAGAAAAACTATTATAATCCCACATTGCCATTTATTTTAATATGAATCTTTGCATGTATTCTTATCAAAATCTATGAATATTTGAAAGAGATGTTCGAAGAAAAAGTTAAGGTGCTACGTGATAATTTGGCCACTTTATTGTCTATAACTACATTACTCTGGGACATTTTTTCAGGAAAACTTAAAACACGTTTGTTTTCAACAAATAACACGAAAATCATTTCTTTTCTTTTTTTTATGACAAAAAACTGTAGGGTCGGCGCCAAAAAATAGGGACGGTGGGGTAACCAGAAACACAGGTATTTTTTTCCCCGGCCTAAGTAAAACCGCTATATTGATATAATGATTTTGCCAAATTTTTTGACAAATTTGTTAAGGGACGTGAATCACGACATCGTCCCCTCCACAACTCATGATTGGCTGAAAATCAGCCTGACCCAAATCAATATCATTCGACTCTAAACACGACTCGCCAATTATTCCGGATTTATTAAACAATCGTTCAAAAACGAGCGCTGTGTATTAGCCTTGCTGGTTGGGTCGACCTCTTCCTAGTCCGCATGCAGATGGACGGTTTCAAAATTCTCTGGAGCCGGCGCCGGTGTTTCCGGTTTGCCCGGTTTCTTTGCCTTCTTCGATGCCGATGGGGCCATCGTCTCAACAGGCTGGCTTCTGGTCGTTCGCTTTTTTGATCTGGCATCAACCCTAGGTTTACCACGACTGGATATGCTTGAAATCGTTAGGATTACTTGAATGATAAGTTACTTCGAACTTTCTTTTTCGCAGAAGAGACGGAAGAGGAAATAAACTTCATTGCGCATGCGCGGTTGTTAAATGCTTCAATGGTAAAAGTCGGCGTCACACTTAACTATACATACGACAAACACCACAGTTCGTACGCGAAAATAAAGCTGGCTATTTTCAACAAGTGGCAATAGCCAAACATATGTAAAACCTATGACATATTATAGGAAAAAGAAACGCAACTCGGGAAATTCCGCTATGTATTATATGTATACTATGCTTCTGTTTATCGAATGGTACATGGCTGCACAAGTTACCTTTTTCTTACGTTTCGTTTCTTTTTTTCTTTTCTTTTCGTTACGTTTTCTTACTCTTGTCATATGTTAAAGTTACATGTCGATCATTTTGGATGTTACCGAAATGTGCCGTGTATGTCTAAATATACGACTGAGTTTTACCCATTGTTATATATTACTGTTCCTTTGGGATCATCGAGCCCAATAGAAGTGACTTTGAAGAAGAATACCACTAGCCGGTACTAGTAGGCTTGAGAGTTGAGTGTGAATTCGGGGACCAGTAGCCTATACTGCGTACCGGGTACCAGTCTACTTTGATCCCCCCCTATAAGGTATTAGGTTGACCTGAAAAATAAATTGGAAACCGGTTACCGAAGGAGGGTTGCTGGACTAGCTTGAGAGGTGTTAGTTTAAACTTATTTATTTTACATCGGTTGTAACGAAAGCTCTATGAACTTATTTTGAATCACTCTCGATGTCTTCCTGGATAGAACCAGTACTAAGCAATGCAGATAAAGTGTCTTGCTCAGGGACACAACGCATATGGCAATGACGGGAATCGAACCCACGACTTTTGGATCATGGGTCCAACACTCTACCACTAGACCACAGCGCTCCACTGAGAGGTGTTGCTCATTACATTACCACTCATAACAATGAACATGACTCAATAAAACCTAATCTTCCACTTCATCCTGTTGGTTGTGTTTGTTGCTTCCAAGGGGTTTCCATATTCAGCATTTATGTTGAATTGTTTTACAAGTTGCACCATATTTTGCTGATTATATTTTTACGAATACTGTTGTTGCAATATTAGCATTGCTCGTAATGTGTCGGTCATCTTAACTTCTACTATTGCGGTTGTTAGGGGCCTCATGTGGTAAACGTGCGCCGTTTTCTTTCTCTTGTCATTTATACCAGTGATTTGGTGCCCTTATACAATCGATGTTATTCAATTCCATGCGTGACAAATACGTTGTTTGTAATGATCGGCTTTGTTCCAGACAATGTAATGCATTTTAGGTGCGTCTGCATTGGTCCTTTTGCTAATGATATTGACGTGAAAAGGACATCACTCATTAATCTTATTTAGTTTTGCTATTGTTGCTGTTTGTTTCAAATAAAAAATATTGTCTATATCTTGGTTGTAAGCTATACTAAGAGAAAAAAAAAGAACGCACTTCGAGAATTTCCGCTATATAATGTGTAAACTGTACATTTAATTTCGCGTAATATTCTAGAGAAATACCAAGATGTTCTGTAAAAAAATAAAAAGGATGGAGCTAGTTAGAGAAAGAACACAATTGTGCTTTTGTAGATTTATAAATTAAAGTACACTTTGTAACACGAAATTCGTAAACTTGAAGTTTCGCTTTGAAAATTTGAGCCATTTCAGTACTGTATTAAATGTAAAGAAATTGCAGCTGTATACATCCTACGTTTGCTCGCCTGTTTTAATCAAAAGCGTATTCTGTCAATAATGAACATTTGAAGTTGTGTGCGTCGTATGTTGTTCTAGTAAAGGAAATGTCTAATATAGCCGTGTACCATTCGATTAACAAGAAGTATAGTATAATACAATATATAAGAATTTCAAGATTTGCGATTGTTTTTTCCTATAATATGTCATCGGTTTCATATATTCCGAATATTTTATAGACATTAAACAATTGCCACATAGTACACTCCCTCTTGTGGTTTCCGTGCAATGACCACTGCTTATCCAGACACTGGTGGCTAAATCCCCCTATTGTTTGGGGCGCTTGTTTCAGCCAAAGGGTTTTTGATCTTTTAAGATTAAACTAATCTACTACCTAGATAAGTTGTATGTCAGTGAAACACATTTTTAGTGGTAAATAAAAATACCTTACTTTTCAAAATCGGTTGAGAAATAAAAATTTCATGCGCAAAAGTTGTTTTTGATGGGGCATTATCAATGCAAAATTCTGCTGCATGTAACATTTGAGTTGTTTTTTTTAGAATTTGTATCCAAAAATGTTTTTAAATTATTATTTATTAGTAAATTAAGACATCTTGAAAGTTTTATAGCAATATATGAAGGCTAACTGAAGTTATTTGAAATTTCTTAATTTTTTGCTGTCCAACCAGTAAGGAATTTACATGGGAAAAGCCCCATCATGTATTATTTAAATTGCTCAAGCTACTGCAGTAAAACCCTTGGCTGAAACAAGCGCCCCAAACAATAATTCATTTTCATTTTGATTTTTTTATCATGTTTATTAAACGTCTTCGTCGTGATCCCTGTATTGTTTCAGGTAATACTTGAGTGGTGGCAGGAAACAAGGATCATGGTTCCAACGCAAAATAGTAGTGTTTACTCTGCAGTTCTGCAGATGACTAGCTTCCTGAGCCCATTTTGCATATTGTTATCTAGATGTAAATGGAGAGTGAGCCTGAAATGTTCATTGCTGTTTACGCCATATAACCATTTTGTGTTGGTGCGCCGAAATCCCCACATTCATCTTAATTCAACTGACATTTTATACTGCAAACCATATTAAAAGTCTATTACTCTGAATACGTGCTGAACGACAATGTTTCGTTTTAGTTAATTCCCATGGCGAAATTATGTATAATGTTGATGTAGGATACATGTTGATGGATTCATTTTCTTTTAAATGTTTGCGCAACAGTACTGATTTGAAAATACGAGCTATACTGATTATCTGCATTTCCCCTTGGAATGCAATGTATGACTCTAAATCGATGGTAAGTCGTGAAACGAATCTGCTCAAATTGGCATCATACTGTGATACAATTTCGCGTACGTATATTTACGTCCATATGTCAGAAAGAGTCCGTCTTTACACCTAAATAATTGTAATTGAACACGATGTTTTATTCTTGGGGTTTTTCATCAAGATGGAACTGTTTATGTTCCACTATCTTCATGAACTCTATATCGACTTCTGTTGAGGCCATTATGTGAGAAGTTTCTCTGAGATATTCATAGCTGTAATGTTGTATTGTTAATTTTGAGAAGTTTATCCGATTCTATCTGAGGATTGTTGGTGGATTTACACTTAGTGTCACGCCATCATTTCGGAAAAAAACGTTTATGCTATCACGTTTTTGAAGAATTGGTGATAGAGGTAAGGAGAGTGTGCATATAAACATCAGTTGTCTCATTCATGCCTGTTCTGACGAGGCTCCCCTATAATCAGGTATTTAAATAAAAACAAATATCGTATATATGTGTGTTCTTTTTTCCTTATTTAAAGAACAAGTGTACCCTGTGATTTATTATGTTTTGTCTTCGAATTTGTTGATGTTCATGTACAATATCATTTATATAGGACCAACTCGTGCGTTATAACCAACAATCCATGTGTGTGTGTTTATTGCGTAATGTCTTCTATTTTGCTGGTTTACGTGTTACATTCTTCTACATAGGAAATGTGAGTGTTTTTGCCAATAATCAATATTTGTCTTCTGATATATATGATAGAAGTGTGTTTCATTGTCTCAAAGATGTACACCCTGTCTTTAAAATGTCTTTACAACAATAAAACATCAGAAAGGAGGGCCGCCATGCATACCACTCTTACAGAAACTAACCCGCCAAATAACGGCAAAATAACACTACAAAACGGTTTATCAAAACTCTATGAAGATGATCAGGTCATATACTAATGTATATGTGGCGATTAAAAGTATAGGTTTATTCACGGGTTTTTATATACGCGTGATTGAATATGCTTAACATGCATTATGAATTAGTAACTCTTAATTCGACTCTTCAATTGTGTGGTTTGGCCTGGCTGGTTAAAGCCGTTTATATTGTGTCTATAGAGTCTGGGTTCTCAAAATATGCAAGTTATATAATTGTATATACACTTCTCAAAACTGCTAACTACACCGCTCACGTTTTGGGTTATATATATCGATGGGTTGAATGTTTTTCAATAAAATAAAAAGGAAATACCAATTCAATCATTTTTACATCATTTCATTTTATTTTTTTCATGGGCAATGCTAGAACTAAACCACAATAAGCAATTACAAACGACCCATGTAAACACTAAAGTCACACTTTTATGAACAAGAAATGAAAAGTGTGACTTTAGTGTTTACATGGGTCGTTTGTAATTGCTTATTGTGGTTTAGTTCTAGCATTGCCCATGAAAAAAATAAAATGAAATGATGTAAAAATGATTGAATTGGTATTTCCTTTTTATTTTATTGAAAAACATTCAACCCATCGATATATATAACCCAAAACGTAGCGGTGTAGTTAGCAGTTTTGAGAAGTGTACATCTCGTCGTCAGAAACGTTGTAGATATGTTGTAAACTTTGCCTGTTGATAGAATTCATCAGAATGGCTCAGTCTATGCACCCATGCTGTCTTTATGTGAATGTTTCAGTTCATAATAGTAGGTTCATGAGTCTCTAAAGTGTTCGTAATTGTCTTTATGTTGACCTTCATATATATTCTATGAATATAATATGTCAGTCAACCCAATACTATTGTCCGTATAACCTTCACTTGCAAGGTTCCTACAACGGTTCATGTAAATATGTATCGTAAGTGCCATGTCCCATAAAATTTATTTTTTCGAGAGACACAAGTTTTAATAAAGCATGTGTTATGATTTTATTTGTATTCTGTAAACATGTATTTAGAAATGTAACTGTTGTTTGTAACATGTGTGTTATTGTACGATTGTGAAAATTGTGAAAATTAAAAAATAAAATGTTCATATTTATTAAACGAGTTGGATGACAGTATATGATACGAAGCTGTGCCGATCATTACATCAGCTGTATCCAACAAGTATAATAAATTCAATATTAAATAGGCGCGAATGTGAGATTCTATTTATCACATAACTCCAAAATAATAAGCTGCCTATAGTCTAACCTTGTCGTATGATTGTATGATGACGTCGTGCGTTGACTTGGTCTTCTGCGTACGACACTGTACAACGGAACTAACTCGTCGATTTCCGTAATCCGGTATTTTTAATGGTTACGGAAATCGACGAGAATTATCAAAATGGGATGATAAACAAAGAAGATATATATCGATCACTTGAAGTTTCTATTGAAACGGATATGGAACCGGCCATTTTGAGAACTATGACATCACGGTTCTAAATTACCATATATGGAATATTTTATAAATATGAACATTTACTGATTTATAGGGGGAAAAGGACAGCAAATGTATGAAAAATATGTAATGCTTAATGGCAATAATGCTTTATATGACCAGTAAAACAAATCATTCATTTGCAGTGATTTTCTTTGTTTTAAATGATATTTATCAATATTCCATATATGGTAATACGGAACTATGACGTCGTAGTTTTAAAAATGGCGGCTCCCATATTCGTTTTAGAACAACCTTTAAATGGTCATATTTTTTTGTTTTTCATCCGATTTTGATAATTCTTTCAACTTTTTCCAAGTTTTTCAGAACTCTCAATAACAGAGCTGTTTGGCTGTGTCGCTACATTCCCTTTAATGTTATGAAAATGAAGAAACACTACCGTTTAAGCTATTGTTACCCTCATGTATTTAATGCTATATAAGTGTACATGTTTATTGATCTAGCTGTCAAGTTGTTTCTATTAATAACACATATATAAATAGTTGGGTTGTGTACTATTGCTTTTATGTCAGACTGTTTTGATTGACAACCAGTGATTATATAATATTCTAGTAATTTCTAAATTATTGTTTACATCATGTGATACATCATATGATTCATTCAATGTTATTGGAATAGTGTAAATATTCTATGACCGTGTATGAGGCATGATATGACTCTTAAGTTTTTTTACAAATAACATGTTTATCCTACTGGAACAATCTAAATGTTCTATGACATTTTATGACAGTATAAATAAAGCCTTTTGGGTTTGTTGTTTGGTTTAAGTATTCGGTATTTAGAGTTGAGTATCTGATTCATTATTTGAATTTACTTCAAATTCAGTATAAAGTGAAACTATTAGATGCTTTGAATTTAAAATATATTGTGCTCATCTATAATACACGTGACATTGGATTACTTGGACTATTGTGAATTAATAAACCAGGAAAGACTTGAAGTGAAATTGGATTAAAGGGACCCTTGGCAACTTTGTTTAAATGGACACTTGACAAATTAGATTAAAGGGACACGTGTCATTTGGACTTTATTCGTATATCGAGATTTAAAGAGATACTGGATCCATTTTATGTATTTTCTGTAAGTGAATATTTTTCATTGTAGTATTTGAATAAATTTGTTGACTATATTTTAAAAATAGTTGTTCCTGGTTTTGTTTCTTTTCTTGTTACATTTTACCCGTAACACTCTCTATTTGTCTTTTATCCATTTACCATTCTAAGTCGGTAACTCTTTCATTATTGAGCAAGTGGATATTCGCTTATTTGATCTTTATATATTGTTTAATGTTTTGTCTGCTGTGCTCTGATTAAGGCATTATTTCTCGCGGCTGGAAAAATATCGGAAATAAATAATAAAACCCCGATGTACACCCTGACAAACCTAATATCTCATACTTCATGTGTATCATGCATACGAACTACATGTATCAAATTGTTTGAATTTCTAACAATATCATTACTATTTGACATTCCTCTCAGCCGCCGGCTGGTAATATAGTCTGGTACATCGTGGCTCTTAACCAGTCGTATACGTTTAGATCAATAAAAATAAAATGTAACGGCCAATGCTCTTATTTATTTAGTCTCAACAACCATGTAATGTCATATGTCTATTCCGTATCAAGTGATGATTCACAGGTTAACAGCCTTAAAGGGAATGTACACAACCAAACAATCTTTATTATTGAGGGTTCTAAAAACTTGGATAAAAGTGAAGGAATTATCAAAATCGTATGATAAACAAAGATATGATCAATTGAAGTTTCTGTTGAAACAGATATGGAAGCCGACATATTGAGAGCTATGACATCACACTTCAAAACGACGATATATTGAATTTTATATATATGAATAATTATTTTTTTATAGGAAAAGAATAAGATCAATTGTATGAAAAATATGTATACTTAATGGCAATAATGCTTTATAATGACCTGTAAAGGACTATGTATTCCTTTGCAGTTTCTTTGCTTTGAATGATATTTATCAATATGCATGCATGTTTATGGTAATTTGGAACAATGACGTCATAGTTTTCAAAATGGCAGCTCCCAAATTTCCTTCAAATGGTCATATATTTCTTGTTTATCATCCGATTTTGATCATTCTTTCACCTTTTTTTCCACGTTTTTCAGAACTCTCAATTGAAGAGATGTTTGACTGTGTCTCAGACTATATTTCCCTTTAAGCAACTGAACAATATAAATGCTATGTATATTATTCTCAGCAACCATATAAAATCATACGTTTTTCCGTATTTAGATATTCTTCACAGTTTAACGACTTTAAACAACAAAAACATGTAAATGCTCTGTATATTAACAATCAGCAACTATAGAAAATCATATTTTTTTCTGTGCAAGTCATTTTCAACAGTTTTAAGACCTTAAAACAACAACAAAAATGCAAATGCTCAGTACATTAATTCTCACCAACCATAGCAAATCATTTGTCATTTCTGTATAAAGACGTTTTTCACAATGCTCTTTATACTAGCTATCAACAACTATAGAAAATCATCATATGTGTTTTTTTCTGTGCAAGTTATTTTCAACAGTTTAACGACCTTAAACAACTGAATAATTCCAATATTCTGTATATTAATTCTCAAAAACCATATAATATCATATTTATTTTCCGTATCTAGATAGTTTTCACAGTCTAACAGTTCAATGACTTTAAGCAGCAGATCTATTATCACAGTTGATATAAAGCTGGTTGATGTTAAATGTTACAGAAACTATGGCACATTGTCAATTCTTAAGATGAAAGTCTGTCTGGTTGGCAGAATCTATCTGAGAGATCATTATATTTCTGGCTGATATAGATATATTTCCTATATAAAAATAAGTATAAAAGTCTAATAGGAAAAGCAGTTTTCGCAGAACACAGTAAACTCAAAAGCACGCAAAACGACAAACATGGATGGCAATGTTAACAAGGAATTAATGCGTATGACGTCATAAACACAAAAAAGGGTTGACAATAGGGCTACCTCCTTGTAAAAAAAGGCCGCTGGGTGGTTTAAATCAGGTTCTAGGGTGCACCAAACCTCTCACTTATCCTACTGTCATCCCAATAAAACGGGTAGTGTAAATAAAGAAATCCCCGCCATGTTCTCTAACCAACAAGGCAGCATTAATAGGCAATATAAGTAAAACACAGATGTGAGTGTATATATAAATAAAAAGACAATAGCCTAGAAAGCCACAAAGAAGGTACACAGTGACTTGGCAGAAGCCAGAGTAACAAGAGAAGAACCCATTGAGGGCACGGTAGGCAGACATCAAACGTTACCACCCTTTTGGGCTTTAGGCAGACGTCATCATAGAGTCCACAGTCTGTCCGGTCATCGCACAATTAAAGAGAAAAGCATATCGGCGAACTGTAAATCGGTCCACCACCAAGCATGCAGCGCGTTGAAAAATGATAGCGTCAAAACCTCTTTTGATAAACCTTTTAACAAGTTTATCAAAGATAGTATAAAAGTGATCATGACCAAGGATCTGATTAAGTTTGTTAATCACGTCACCATAGAAGTCAGGTTGTGATAGTCCTTGATGCAGGTTGTGATAGTCCTTGATGCAGGTTGTGATGGTCCTTGTCGCAGGTTGTGATGATCCTTGTCGCAGGTTGTGATGGTCCTTGTCGCAGGTTGTGATAGTCCTTGATGCAGGTTGTGATAGTCCTTGTCGCAGGTTGTGATAGTCCTTGATGCAGGTTGTGATGGTCCTTGATGCAGGTTGTGATGATCCTTGTCGCAGGTTGTGATGGTCCTTGTCGCAGGTTGTGATAGTCCTTGATGCAGGTTGTGATGGTCCTTGTCGCAGGTTGTGATGATCCTTGTCGCAGGTTGTGATGGTCCTTGTCGCAGGTTGTGATGGTCCTTGTTGCAGGTTGTGATGATCCTTGTCGCAGGTTGTGATTGTCCTTGTCGCAGGTTGTGATAGTCCTTGATGCAGGTTGTGATAGTCCTTGTCGCAGGTTGTGATAGTCCTTGTCGCAGGTTGTGATAGTCCTTGATGCAGGTTGTGATAGTCCTTGATGCAGGTTGTGATGGTCCTTGTCGCAGGTTGTGATAGTCCTTGATGCAGGTTGTGATAGTCCTTGTCGCAGGTTGTGATAGTCCTTGTTGCGGGTTGTGATGGTCCTTGATGCGGGTTGTGATGGTCCTTGTTGCAGGTTGTGATAGTCCTTGTCGCAGGTTGTGATAGTCCTTGTTGCAGGTTGTGATAGTCCTTGTCGCAGGTTGTGATAGTCCTTGTCGCAGGTTGTGATAGTCCTTGTCGCAGGTTGTGATAGTCCTTGTCGCAGGTTGTGATAGTCCTTGATGCAGGTTGTGATAGTCCTTGTCGCAGGTTGTGATAGTCCTTGTCGCAGGTTGTGATAGTCCTTGATGCAGGTTGTGATGGTCCTTGTCGCAGGTTGTGATGGTCCTTGATGCAGGTTGTGATAGTCCTTGATGCAGGTTGTGATAGTCCTTGATGCAGGTTGTGATGGTCCTTGTTGCAGGTTGTGATGGTCCTTGATGCAGGTTGTGATAGTCCTTGTCGCAGGTTGTGATAGTCCTTGTCGCAGGTTGTGATAGTCCTTGATGCAGGTTGTGATGGTCCTTGTCGCAGGTTGTGATGGTCCTTGTTGCGGGTTGTGATAGTCCTTGTCGCAGGTTGTGATAGTCCTTGATGCAGGTTGTGATAGTCCTTGTCGCAGGTTGTGATAGTCCTTGTCGCAGGTTGTGATAGTCCTTGTCGCAGGTTGTGATAGTCCTTGTTGCGGGTTGTGATGGTCCTTGTCGCAGGTTGTGATAGTCCTTGTCGCAGGTTGTGATAGTTCTTGTTGCGGGTTGTGATGGTCCTTGTTGCGGGTTGTGATGGTCCTTGTTGCAGGTTGTGATGGTCCTTGTCGCAGGTTGTGATAGTCCTTGTCGCAGGTTGTGATAGTCCTTGTTGCGGGTTGTGATGGTCCTTGTTGCGGGTTGTGATAGTCCTTGTTGCGGGTTGTGATAGTCCTTGTCGCAGGTTGTGATAGTCCTTGTCGCAGGTTGTGATAGTCCTTGTTGCGGGTTGTGATGGTCCTTGATGCGGGTTGTGATGGTCCTTGTTGCGGGTTGTGATGGTCCATGTTGCGGGTTGTGATGATCCTTGATGCGGGTTGCGATGGTCCTTGTCGCGGGTTGTGATGGTCCTTGTCGCGGGTTGTGATGGTTCTTGTCGCAGGTTGTGATAGTCCTTGTCGCAGGTTGTGATAGTCCTTGTCGCAGGTTGTGATAGTCCTTGTCGCAGGTTGTGATAGTCCTTGTCGCAGGTTGTGATAGTCCTTGATGCAGGTTGTGATGGTCCTTGATGCAGGTTGTGTTGGTCCTTGTTGCAGGTTGTGATAGTCTTTGTCGCAGGTTGTGATAGTCCTTGTCGCAGGTTGTGATAGTCCTTGTCGCAGGTTGTGATAGTCCTTGTCGCAGGTTGTGATAGTCCTTGTCGCAGGTTGTGATAGTCCTTGATGCGGGTTGTGATAGTCCTTGTTGCAGGTTGTGATGGTCCTTGATGCGGGTTGTGATAGTCTTTGTCGCAGGTTGTGATAGTCCTTGTTGCAGGTTGTGATAGTCCTTGTTGCAGGTTGTGATAGTCCTTGTTGCAGGTTGTGATGGTCCTTGTCGCAGGTTGTGATAGTCTTTGTCGCAGGTTGTGATAGTCCTTGTTGCAGGTTGTGATAGTCCTTGTTGCAGGTTGTGATAGTCCTTGTCGCAGGTTGTGATAGTCCTTGTCGCAGGTTGTGATAGTCTTTGTCGCAGGTTGTGATAGTCCTTGTTGCAGGTTGTGATAGTCCTTGTCGCAGGTTGTGATAGTCCTTGTCGCAGGTTGTGATAGTCCTTGTCGCAGGTTGTGATAGTCCTTGTTGCAGGTTGTGATAGTCGCAGGTTGTGATAGTCCTTGTCGCAGGTTGTGATAGTCCTTGTTGCAGGTTGTGATAGTCCTTGTCGCAGGTTGTGATAGTCCTTGTTGCGGGTTGTGATGGTCCTTGATGCGGGTTGTGATGGTCCTTGTCGCAGGTTGTGATGGTCCTTGTCGCAGGTTGTGATAGTCCTTGTTGCGGGTTGTGATGGTCCTTGTCGCAGGTTGTGATAGTCCTTGTCGCAGGTTGTGATAGTTCTTGTTGCGGGTTGTGATGGTCCTTGTTGCGGGTTGTGATGGTCCTTGTTGCAGGTTGTGATGGTCCTTGTCGCAGGTTGTGATAGTCCTTGTCGCAGGTTGTGATAGTCCTTGTTGCGGGTTGTGATGGTCCTTGTTGCGGGTTGTGATAGTCCTTGTTGCGGGTTGTGATAGTCCTTGTCGCAGGTTGTGATAGTCCTTGTCGCAGGTTGTGATAGTCCTTGTTGCGGGTTGTGATGGTCCTTGATGCGGGTTGTGATGGTCCTTGTTGCGGGTTGTGATGGTCCATGTTGCGGGTTGTGATGGTCCTTGTCGCAGGTTGTGATGGTCCTTGTCGCGGGTTGTGATGGTCCTTGTCGCGGGTTGTGATGGTTCTTGTCGCGGGTTGTGATGGTCCTTGTCGCAGGTTGTGATGGTCCTTGTCGCAGGTTGTGATAGTCCTTGTCGCAGGTTGTGATAGTCTTTGATGCAGGTTGTGATAGTCCTTGATGCAGGTTGTGATGGTCCTTGTTGCAGGTTGTGATAGTCTTTGTCGCAGGTTGTGATAGTCCTTGTTGCGGGTTGTGATAGTCCTTGTCGCAGGTTGTGATAGTCCTTGTCGCAGGTTGTGATGGTCCTTGTTGCGGGTTGTGATGGTCCTTGATGCGGGTTGTGATGGTCCTTGTTGCGGGTTGTGATGGTCCATGTTGCGGGTTGTGATGATCCTTGATGCGGGTTGCGATGGTCCTTGTCGCGGGTTGTGATGGTCCTTGTCGCGGGTTGTGATGGTTCTTGTCGCAGGTTGTGATAGTCCTTGTCGCAGGTTGTGATAGTCCTTGTCGCAGGTTGTGATAGTCCTTGTCGCAGGTTGTGATAGTCCTTGATGCAGGTTGTGATGGTCCTTGATGCAGGTTGTGTTGGTCCTTGTTGCAGGTTGTGATAGTCTTTGTCGCAGGTTGTGATAGTCCTTGTCGCAGGTTGTGATAGTCCTTGTTGCAGGTTGTGATAGTCCTTGTCGCAGGTTGTGATAGTCCTTGTCGCAGGTTGTGATAGTCCTTGTCGCAGGTTGTGATAGTCCTTGTCGCAGGTTGTGATAGTCCTTGTCGCAGGTTGTGATAGTCCTTGATGCGGGTTGTGATAGTCCTTGTTGCAGGTTGTGATGGTCCTTGATGCGGGTTGTGATAGTCTTTGTCGCAGGTTGTGATAGTCCTTGTTGCAGGTTGTGATAGTCCTTGTTGCAGGTTGTGATAGTCCTTGTTGCAGGTTGTGATGGTCCTTGTCGCAGGTTGTGATAGTCTTTGTCGCAGGTTGTGATAGTCCTTGTTGCAGGTTGTGATAGTCCTTGTTGCAGGTTGTGATAGTCCTTGTCGCAGGTTGTGATAGTCCTTGTCGCAGGTTGTGATAGTCTTTGTCGCAGGTTGTGATAGTCCTTGTTGCAGGTTGTGATAGTCCTTGTCGCAGGTTGTGATAGTCCTTGTCGCAGGTTGTGATAGTCCTTGTCGCAGGTTGTGATAGTCCTTGTTGCAGGTTGTGATAGTCGCAGGTTGTGATAGTCCTTGTCGCAGGTTGTGATAGTCCTTGTTGCAGGTTGTGATAGTCCTTGTCGCAGGTTGTGATAGTCCTTGTTGCGGGTTGTGATGGTCCTTGATGCGGGTTGTGATGGTCCTTGTCGCAGGTTGTGATGGTCCTTGTCGCAGGTTGTGATAGTCCTTGTTGCGGGTTGTGATGGTCCTTGATGCGGGTTGTGATAGTCCTTGTCGCAGGTTGTGATAGTCCTTGTCGCAGGTTGTGATAGTCCTTGTTGCGGGTTGTGATGGTCCTTGATGCGGGTTGTGATGGTCCTTGTTGCGGGTTGTGATGGTCCTTGTTGCGGGTTGTGATGATCCTTGATGCGGGTTGTGATGGTCCTTGTCGCGGGTTGTGATGGTCCTTGTCGCGGGTTGTGATGGTTCTTGTCGCAGGTTGTGATAGTCCTTGTCGCAGGTTGTGATAGTCCTTGTTGCAGGTTGTGATAGTTCTTGTCGCAGGTTGTGATAGTCCTTGTCGCAGGTTGTGATAGTCTTTGATGCAGGTTGTGATAGTCCTTGATGCAGGTTGTGATAGTCCTTGTTGCAGGTTGTGATGGTCCTTGATGCAGGTTGTGATAGTCCTTGTCGCAGGTTGTGATAGTCCTTGTCGCAGGTTGTGATAGTCCTTGTTTCGGGTTGTGATGGTCCTTGATGCGGGTTGTGATGGTCCTTGTTGCGGGTTGTGATGGTTCTTGTTGCGGGTTGTGATGGTCCTTGTCGCAGGTTGTGATGATCCTTGTCGCAGGTTGTGATGGTCCTTGTTGCGGGTTGTGATGGTCCTTGTTGCGGGTTGTGATGGTCCTTGTCGCAGGTTGTGATGATCTTTGTCGCAGGTTGTGATAGTCCTTGTCGCAGGTTGTGATAGTCCTTGTCGCAGGTTGTGATAGTCCTTGTTGCAGGTTGTGATAGTCCTTGTCGCAGGTTGTGATAGTCCTTGTCGCAGGTTGTGATAGTCCTTGTCGCAGGTTGTGATAGTCCTTGTTGCGGGTTGTGATGGTCCTTGATGCGGGTTGTGATGGTCCTTGTTGCGGGTTGTGATGGTCCTTGTTGCGGGTTGTGATGGTCCTTGTCGCGGGTTGTGATGATCCTTGTCGCAGGTTGTGTTGGTCCTTGTTGCAGGTTGTGATGGTCCTTGTCGCAGGTTGTGATAGTCCTTGTCGCAGGTTGTGATAGTCCTTGTCGCAGGTTGTGATAGTCCTTGTCGCAGGTTGTGATAGTCCTTGATGCAGGTTGTGATAGTCCTTGTCGCAGGTTGTGATAGTCCTTGTCGCAGGTTGTGATAGTCCTTGTCGCAGGTTGTGATAGTCCTTGATGCAGGTTGTGATGGTCCTTGATGCGGGTTGTGATAGTCCTTGATGCAGGTTGTGATAGTCCTTGTTGCGGGTTGTGATGGTCCTTGATGCGGGTTGTGATGGCCCTTGTTGCAGGTTGTGATAGTCCTTGTCGCAGGTTGTGATAGTCCTTGTCGCAGGTTGTGATAGTCCTTGTCGCAGGTTGTGATAGTCCTTGTCGCAGGTTGTGATAGTCCTTGATGCAGGTTGTGATAGTCCTTGTCGCAGGTTGTGATAGTCCTTGTCGCAGGTTGTGATAGTCCTTGATGCAGGTTGTGATAGTCCTTGTCGCAGGTTGTGATAGTCCTTGTCGCAGGTTGTGATAGTCCTTGATGCAGGTTGTGATAGTCCTTGTCGCAGGTTGTGATGGTCCTTGATGCAGGTTGTGATAGTCCTTGTCGCAGGTTGTGATAGTCCTTGATGCAGGTTGTGATAGTCCTTGTTGCAGGTTGTGATAGTCCTTGTTGCAGAATAGTTCTTAAAGAGACACACGGCAATCTTGTTTTTTTTAAAAACTCACGGCGTCCCGTTAATTTGTCTCTGAACTTGCATTTGTTCAATCATAAATAGTAATTGTTAGACTAGTTCAAAGCAACTTGTTTTTACATATTACTAACTTTTTATAATATTGCATCAATAATATATTTAAAAAATGGTAAAATAAGGAAGAAAAATGATATCTCGGTATTTTATTTAATTATATTCAAGCAGTTTTAAAGTAAAAATGACGCAGGATAACTAAATCGAGGGAACATATAAAACATTTTGAATAAAACTCAAGATTGTCATGTGTCCCTTTAAATTACTTTTATATTTGGAAAGAAGGTCAGCTGGCCGGGAATTCACCAACCATTCTTGAGAATATTCTTAGACTTAAGCCCAAGTATGCAAATTTCAATCACACGTATTTCTATAAGTTTAAAGGATAAACGTTCATAAGAAGTTGCTATGTATAAGTATGATACATTTTAATAAATAGCAAGTTCATACGATTGTTTATCTATGAAGGTGATGGGAATATTTGTGAATACAATTTTAGTACTTGAGCTCAAGTCTAAGAATAGTCTGAAGAATGGTTGCTGAATTCTAAGCCAGGGTTACGATAATACAATTTTGCAAAGATTTTACGAAGTATATGATAACGGTAGCCCTGATGGAGTAGCTTTTTAGTTGTACAAAGATTACGAAAATTAAAGTACCCAACTCGAGTACAAGCTCAAGAAAAACGAAAACGTTGAGACACATAGACCCCATAAGAAGTTGCTCGGGGAACATCCCCATCTAAATGGGGATAATTAACAATATCAAAATTAAAATCATCTCTCTTGTCATAGATTCTGCTAATTATTTCACCATTTTCAATAGAGAGATGTAAATCGAGAAAAGAAGCGTTGGTATCAGAAATATTAGCTTTGTTAAGTTTAAGTTCTTTAGGATATATATTATTAAAGACCCACTCGTTGTAAACCACTTGTGGTAGACAGATAACTAAGTGTTTGATTTAAACATATTTTATTTTTCGATGGTTTACAACAATGCATATATACAATGTACAAACACAGTAAAGTAAAAGTATTAAAACGAAAGCAAATTGCCTATACACTTCTTATCCAGACCGTTTCAATAACAATATTCGTCCCATAGATGTATGAAACATGTCGTTCAAACCGAACACTTCAACAGAAATCATATCGAAATTCAAAAAATGATATCATTACGAATGTAAAAAATACTAAATAACATAAAGGAGATATAAAAATGAGTATTTGGATAGTAATATTTCTCGTAATATTTTAAAAAGCACATTTTTAATAAATAGTTGATTTATGTTTTCAGGACTACACCATTACAATGTATTTAAACCAATATTGGACGGACGAGAGATTGTCTTTTTCTGACGACGGCAATGACAGCATGACGTTATCAGGTAAATACGAGAAAGCGCAGTTAATATATAAGTAATAGTCATCTACACCTCTATAGGATCACTTTAAATAACATATAAATACCTAATATCGATATTTTAGAATTGTACTCAGAACCATCTAAATACACAATACATTGCAACAATCAAGTTATACAAAAACAAATCATTACGTGGTCCCGCCTTAATTCCATTAAGCGATGGGAAAGCTTATTTTAGAGCTTATAGTAGCAGGATTTTATAACGGATATCTCGACAATAAAACATGTTTAAAAACAATTAATACTGAAAAAAATGTGATAACCTGTTTAACATTACCTATTAAATGTTTAAATTTTACAATACGCAGACTTTTTAAGCCGAAATTAAGGTTTTATTTCATACCCAAGCCAACCCCGTTTTCGCTTCATGGAGAAGGGGTTGGATGGGGTATGAAAGTTAATGCTCGGACCACGTAATGCGGAAAGAGGATTTAGAGAAAAAATGCACATTTTATAATGAATACGATTGAAATAAAAAATGTGCTGTTCCTCTTCGATTTACTTTACTATCAAATAAGTAGGTGGATACCACATGAGGGTATCAGATGCTTCTCTGAATATATTTCAGTCAAGATAGTATGGTATGATGTTTTTAACAAACATGCACGATAATTACTTTAAATGTACTCACATTATATTATTTTGCTTGTTTAACAGGAGATTTTGCAGAGAAGATATGGGTGCCGGATACTTTCTTTACTAACGACAAAAACTCATTCCTTCATGATGTTACAGAGAAAAATAAGATGATTAGATTGTTTGGAAATGGGGATATCATATACGGCATGCGGTGAGTGTAAACATGGTGATATCATATACGGCATGCGGTGAGTATAAGCATGGTGATATCATATAGAGGTAGCGATAAGAGTAAGCCCATCCTAAGAGGAGGTTTAGGAGGTTATTAGGCTATTAGGAGGTCTTCACCACCCTTTATGTTGGTTTTTGTCTCTTTCATTGTTACAGTATTATCAAGTCCTTGTTTGCAGTACAGTGCGGACCTAAGAGGCCATTGCGTTCGGACGCTGTGGTTTCTATAGGACCCTATATCTCATTTTAGTAAACTACGGTATGTGGTAAAAAGTAAACCCATCCTAGCTTTGAGGAGTTGTTATATATATATATTTATCATGCAGATATGCAATTTTCTGCCTAACAATGTGGTGACCTAATAAATTTTGCTTTATTAGGCAAAAGAGTATGAGAGTGGACCTTTGCAAACGGTCGAACACGACATATACGAAATATTGCAGTCTCGGTTTAATTGAGACTATTCAGGAACTGGTAGTGGCATATGCAAGCTACCTCTCACGCCCTCTAGCCCCGGGTTGAGCAGAACTCAATATTCATAAAATCAATAGTACACAATTTTAACCACCCCGAAGATGGCATGCATATGTATGTGGACATGGAGTATGTCGTCCGGCGTATGATCCCAGTATCTCATAAAATAAATGCTCCGAAGAGCGAAATAAACATAATGGAATTTAGTTGGGAGCAGCGGTTATGAAGCCTGCGTATCACAAGTAACAGCCAAAAGACTAAATTCAAAAGCAGACAACATATCCTATGAGTGGTTAAACAATACCCAGAGCCTTTTATCGGCCAGAGTAGTGGAACCACCGAATCAAAAATAAAGTAAGAAAACAAAAGAAATTGAAAATGTACCACCGATAACTAAATATAAGTATCGGGCTCATCGATCTCCAAAGATCGAATGAATAACAGTCCTGATTGCAAGCGCGGGGAGACGTTTGACCAATAAAGCAAATCAATGCGAAATCCCTTGGTGTTTATTGTACGTGACGTTATCTGACGTTATCTGACGTCATGTACGTAACGTTGCCTGACGTCATAAAACAAACAAAGAAGAACAACATGGCGGCGTCCTCGATAAGCGTAACATTCTGAGAAATAGGTAATAATTGTAATTCATGCAGAAAATGTGGATAATCTACATGATAAATAGAATATTATGTCAGTGCCTTATACTATCAAGTTTATTAGGCTCGGCATGAAAACGAAGAATGGCTCGGCAGAATTGATCCATCCTAGATATTATAACGGTAGGATTTTGCCCATGGTAGGAACAGGGAATTCACCAACCATTCTTCAAACTATTCTTAGACTTGAGCTTAAGTACTCAAATTTCGTTCACAAATATTCCCAAGACCTTTAAAGATAAACAGTCTTATGAAGTTGCTAGCTGTTAGTATTTATCATATTTATTCATAACAGCTTGTCATTAACGTTTATCCGTTAAACTTTTAGAAATATTTGTAATTGAAATTTTTATACTTGGGCTCAAGTCTAAGAATATTCTCAAGAATGGTTGGTGAATTCCAAGCCAAAATTACAGAATGTGATATGAGTTTTAAAAAAGTATGAAATAAGAAATTTGGAAATCGCAGAACACGATAAATACAAAAAAATATATGGCAGTCTCGCTTCGATTGAGTCTGTTCATGAATGGTAGACTAGTGAAAAAAGTGCTGAGTCTGTTCATGAATGGTAGTGAAAAAAATGCTTGCTACCGTTCACGCTCTCTAGCCCCGGGTTGAGCGGAACTCAATATTTAAAATGTCAATAGTACGAAATCTGAGCTATCCCGAAAATGGTATGCATATAACGGTGTACATGAAACGTTAACCCATCATAGATATAACGAGTTTTCGTAATTATACAGCAAACGGAAAGTGTCATGGTATGAGGAGTTTTCGTAGAATTACGGCACGCGATATGAGTGCATTTTTATTTTAGTTTTTATAACGTCACTGAAAAATTACTTGTTACGGAAAAATCACTAAATTTTATTCATTTAAACCCTGAAATTAGAGGTAAAGTACTTAATATGTTTAGCACAATTTTGATATTGCATAAAATAGAGTGAGTATTGTATCTTTTAAAAAATGCTTATGTTGTCCGGTATGAATCACCACACGTCAAATAATGGTGCGTATTAACCCTTTCGCTGCCACAGTCAAAAACATTGCTTTTACGACCAATGTAGGCCCAGATCAACATGCAAACTATGTGCTGGCTGATCAGGTTAACAATGTTCGTCAACTCGGTAAAATGGTTTTCCAAAACACTTTTTATGTAAAATATAGCCGGAAGGTTTAAATTCAAATTTTAGCAGACGACATTTGAAATGTGGCGGGGAAAGTGTTAAGATGTGAGGATTGATAAGTAACCATGGTTACTGTTAGGAAATTGCTTCATCTATCGCACCAATGAAATAAAAATATTTGTCCAAAAGTCATTAATTTTGAACTAGCATGACACGTTCTCCTCTTAAGCTGCAATTTAAATTGAATTCTTCACAAGAATTAAAAAATAGTAAACAATGTGTCCATGGGACACGGATGCCCTCACTGAAAATAATCAGCGGAAAATGTAAACTTTGAGAAATAAAGGGCCGTAACTCAGGTAATAAAAGGTCGATTTTGACGCAGTATTGATATGGATGTCTTGACATCATAGGTAAGCATCCTGTAAAGTTTCAAAACAATGGATTGAAAACTGTGGGAAGAAATAGACACACAAAAAAATTATATTACCGTAAAATTTGACAAAAAAAGGCCGTTACTCCTGTAATACAAGGTCGATTTTCACACCCAATCGATATGCACTTTTTGACATCGTAGGTAATCATCCTGTAAAGTTTGAAAACAATCGGTTGAAAACTTTCAAACTGTGGGAGGAGATAGACTCACAAACTTTCCGGGACGGATGGACGGACAGTCGGACAGAAGGACGGGCGGACATGGCTAACGCAAAAAATAAATCGATAGAAACTAAATCAAGCAACGAGAGTATACGCAGCTTTATCTTACTGCCATAAAATACTCGTATAATATGGTAACTTAAAACGTATTTCCATAGACAACCAAGGACATACATTCAATGCGGTTAGACTATATAAAAAGCAAGCAATAAATCAAATGGAAATATACAAAAAAAAAGTAATAATTGTCTCTCTCCGCTCAATGCAGTTGTAGCAATATAAGGAATATTGGAGTGGTATGTTGAATCAATGTGTTGACCTCTCATCAGCAGACTCAATAAAAACGAGTCTTTTATGTTTCCCTCTTACTTCCAGAGAATTCCGTTTCAGTATTTATTATATCAAAAAAATTCTCCAACGGCGAATTGAACTAAAATAGGACTACTATTTGCATAATGAGATAACTAGTATTTGCATAGCTCTCATAATGTAGACAATTCATTTCTTCTTTTAAAAAAAAACGAAATAAAAACGCCATTAAATCATTTGTCGCACTTGAACCAAGTGTTATTGAAAATCAATTGCTCCGCACTTTTTCTTTTCAAGTTAGAACTTAAATTGGGGATTACGATGGATTAACCCAGAATGGTTACATATAATAGCATGTGATGCTTCGTTTGGTGACGTAGTCGTAACTTATACAGGGTGGCGAAACCACGTGACCTTTTGATCGGTTTCACGGCAATACATTGTTAACAAGGCGCTCGGATCAGGTAGGAGTTTGCTTCATAGCGTTCGTAATATTTAAGAGTTTTATTCATCTAAATCGCATATACCCCTCCAAAGTGAGCTCTTTCCTCCGTTAAATAAAGCAATTCGATTCATCCGGTAGTTTCTGAGATTTTCCCTTCCAAAGTCTTGGAAATTAAAGAAATCTATGAGCGTGTACATTTTGGGAGGGCTATCTTAAATAAATAAATTTCGCGGCGGAGAATGAGCCCACTGTGTAAGGGTGTGTGCGCTTTAATAAAACAATATTCATCAAATATTTAAAAAATCATGAATATAAAAAATACGCTTTGTTTACAATTAATTGCAATAAAACCGATCAAAACGTCACGTGGTTTCGCCTCACTGTAAAACAATAACATGTCATACTCGCTGTCGATTAACAGATGGAGACGTCCTTGTTTAGTGTTAGCATGCGGACATTGTACATTATACTGTTGTTCTTGTGAAATTGAGAACATTAACAACTTGCAACGCTTCGTCCTTCGGGAACAAAAACATTAACAGGCGTCCCATGTGCTTGAGTTCATCGTTCGAGCATTAAGAAACGTCCATGTGCTTAAGTTCATCGTTCGAGCATTAATAAACCGTTCATCTAGTCTGCACTTCAAATGAGGCTCTCATTTCCATAATGCTAATGGAATATTACATAACTGAATAATAATGGCGTTATTGTGAAACGGTTTGATACTTTATACAAAGGTTTAATGGATGTTTCCACGACGAAGGCCGTACGATAATAGATATCACACTGAATCGTATTACGCCAGTATGCCAGTATTTGCACATCTGCAACGTTGGTTTTGTCACTGTGAAAGTTTGATACTTTATACAAAGGTTTAATGGATGTTTCCACGACGAAGGCCGTACCATAATAGGTATCACACTGAATCTTATTACGCCAGTATGCCAGCATTTGCACATCTGCAACGTTGGTTTTGTCACGGTGACATCTACATAAGTATCTGGCGAGTGCATCTCCGTGAAATCTGAATAAAACGTGATTATATTCTGTTGTTAATGTTATACTTAGGTGTTTACCGTTCTGTCTTTATGCGGTCTTTATTTTCCCATGTGTGTCCATTCTTATGTGAATGTTTTATTTTTATGCGGTCTTTGGTTTTTCTTCTATGGGTGTCCCTTCTCGTACAAAGATTCAATACAAACAGTTTACATTTGTTTTCTATATTATCTAAATAATGTATAGCATCTTACCATATCACTGGCGATAATGTGCTCTGTAGATGTTATACTTTCAACCATTTCTTTATAAAAAAAAATGAAAACATTGTAGATGATTTCGTTGACAATTGACCTTTGTAGATATCAATAAATAGTAACAGACTCAATAGGGGTACCGCTTTGGAACGGTCATTGACAAGTTGGCTCAACATCAGTAACTGTTCTTCCCTTACAAACTTACAGAGAATACAGCAGAATTGAGATGTTTAACAGTAGACTGTATAAAACATAATAAAGAAAACAGGAGGCCCAAGATGGCCTGTAGACGCTCTACTGGCTAAAGATAAATTTTGTGTATGAGGGGCTATAACTCTGTCAAAAATCATTCACCGGAACATGGCGATGATATGTGCAGAGGTTCAGGAGAACTGGTCTGTACACAAATTTAAAGGGCTATAATTCCACTAAAAATCATTCATCCAGAACATGGGGAAGATATGCACGACTAGACCTGGTACTATAAAAAGAGTTTCGTTTAAATCTAGCCAGGCGTTCAGGAGAACTAGTCCAGGCAAAGTTTGTGTATTAAAACCTTTAAAAGGACATAGCTCCGCCAAATCATTCAACCGGAACACAGTGACGATATGTACAACTAGGCATGGTACTGATCAACCCTGCAAAGTTTCACTGAAATCCAGCTAAATGAAGGTCCTATCGTCTTCACGAGGAAAACTGCAGCAGTTTTAACTAAATCAAGGGCCATAACTCTAGTGCTACATATGTGCTGTTATTCTACATTCTCGAAATATGTGCTTTTTTCCGTTTCTTTATGAAAGTTAAACATTCGAATCTCAGTCCAGAACAAGAACTCTTTTAAATAATAAACATTGTTAAAAGATCAGATTTCTCGTATTTAAGACAAACTGTTTTCGGAGACACGATCGAAATTAGTCCAAAACCAAAGACAATTACCAGATGTACAAGATTCAATAAATCTTGATATTAATGATTTACACATTTACTGAGTAAACATTGTCCTCAAAACCACTGCATTTGGATCAAAAGAGAAACATCAGAGCAAGTTTTAATTCGAAAAAATGAAAATGTAGATATAAAAATCGAACAGGAAAAGTAACATTCCAGCACGACAGTCAATCACAAAAACAACTAACAATGACTCCCAGAAGAACATTTTCCTTTTGTTCATTATTTTAAAAATAACAAATACTCCTACTATTAGTTAAGTGATTGTTGAAACTCGTATTACTGCAATAGTCAACTTCTTATTTTAGTTGTGTCGCATATTTTGCTTCCATTTTAAATACGAGTGAGGTTTGGTGTACTCTACAACCTGGTTTAAACCACCAGCGGCCTTTTTTTTTCACTGACCTTTCCGAGGAGGTAGCCCTATTTTCAACCATTTTATGTTTGTGATGTTATAGCTTGCCTTTTATTCATCTTTGTAATTATTGTTTGTTTCTGTGCGTGTGTTTGGTTTAAAGGGAGTACATCAGGATTTTTTTAGAAACATCTTAAATTATAAAATTGTTCAAGTTCATGATAAAACACTTATATCAATCAAAGTATGATGTTAGAACCATTTTGATAACGTCTAAACTTGGAAAACACCATATAGCTAGGACAGAATCGAACGTAAAATGCTGATATTAACCCTGGTGCGTCATCTAGGATAGCATGTATTACTGTCCAGAATGAATTTCTTTGCAAATAAGGGATAATTTTTAGGCACTTTCATTATGTTTCTGCCATGTAGAATAGAAAATATTAATATTTGTAAATTTTAAGTCGGACACCTAGACCCCCATGAAAAGCCTGATGTACTCCCTTTAATGTGGTCCTAGAATGCTATATTTCTGTTATTTTACTTTTAATAATGAATTTCAGGAAGACTTATATAGAGGACCTTACATGAGTGACTGTGTATTATTGATTTTAATAAACGAGTTGGATAACATGATAGGATACGAGGTTCTTTCCGAGCACAGTCACGAATGTAAGATTCTATTTATCACATAACACACCTACGACGTGATAGTTGTCAATTTTCCTTATATACGGCGGCTAACATTCATTTTATGAAGTAAGATTTCAAATAATGATAAATAAGTAAGACGACTGAACGTACCGTATGTTATATCATGCAAACAATTGCGATTAAATGTTTTACTGTATACAAACACAGTGATTCGGTCCTCATTTGCATTTGTAATACACTAGTGTATTACGAGAAATAAGTTATGGCTTTATTACACTCCCAGAAGCCATGTTATGGGATAAAAATCATTATTCGTTTCGTTCCTTATATTAACACGTCATTTGTTTCTAAAGCATATTTCTCTTTTGCCGTGGATTATATACTACTAAATAAACAACTATACAACATAAATTTAGACATTGACATTCGGTTATTGCTTTATCATTTTCATGAGGAAAGTATGTATGGTATGGTATAGATTAAACCAGCCAGACATTTCGTCTCGCTATTTCTTTCTGGAACTACGTCCGACAATGTTTACAAAAGTATGAAAAAAGAAATTTGGAAATCGTCGAGGCAAATAAATACAAAACATATTGCAGTCTTGGTTTGATCCAGACTGTTCATGAAAGGTAGTAAAAAGTGCTTGCTACCGTTCACGCCCTCTAGCCCGGGTTGAGCAAAACTCAATACGTTAGTAATAATTAATTTCTATCATATTATTAGACGAGTATTGACGTTCTTCATCGCTTTTTTTCTTTCCAGAACTATGTCTGTCTTCATTTCGACGACAGCAAGACATTCCCAACTGTCAGGTTGAACAAAATGAGAACTATCATTACGTAAAACTGATAACTACTATTTTCATATTTCTGATAATAAAGACGCGGCATTTACAAAGAACATTTGTGGTTTTAATAACACACAAGACTACCAGCATATGTAAATTAGCATATATCTAGGTTATGTTGCACGCATTCATCGCTTGTATTTATTATTGACGGGTTGCACTGATTTTATACAGATATTAAACTGGAAGTATTATACAAACATATTCAGCTATATATGAGTTGAGAAATTTCATCTCTGTTGTAAACAGTGCAATTTCAGTACTATAACACGAAAGTGGACATCATTCTGAGCAAACCTGCAATTCAGTTTCTAGGTCTGAATCTAATAGGAGGACTGTCATAATTCTGATTATTATACCTCACATAAGACGCCAATGCTAAATCCCCATAGACAACAATGTGTAATTTCTTACTATCTCACGCGAGGGTGATAGTACAGGGTGATAGTAAATCGCAGGGTGATAGTAAATAAATTATCACATTCGCAGTTTTGATGCGCGCTGTTTCGGTGACGTCATCGGCTCAGTATGGTGCAATTGCTATGTTTAACTCATCATAACTTCAAAAGTACTTGACCGATTTCAATAAACTACCACTCATTTTCTTAGTTACGTTATTTCCGATCCAACGATATAACATTCATAGCAACTTTTAGAAACAAATTGTTTTTTTCTAAAAAGGAATCTGGCAAAGTGAAATCGGTACTGAAAATGAATCTTGTTTTTGCCCGAGGGGATTTCGGTATAATAATTTCGGTATAACGGATATTGATTATCACCCTCGGCTTCGCCTCGGGCGATAATCATATCCTCAGGGTGAACATTCTTACTATCACCATCTCATGAATGTGATATTTATATATTATATAACGCATTATTACATTCTACTTGAATGGCATAAGACCTAGTTTAAACACCCAGCGGTCATTTTGCCACTAACCGTTCCAAGGCGGTAGCCCTGTTGTTAACCCTTTTATGTCTGCGGTGTCGCATACTTTGTATTTTTCATGTAATTGTCGTTTGTTTTGTGCGTGTTTTTGGATGACTGTGTTCTGTGAATACTGCATTTCCTGTTCGACTTTTATACGTACTTTTAGTAGGAACATGTTGCTGTCATGTAGATGTTAGTGTGTATGGAGTTTAACAGCTTTATTCCTGTTATTGTGTGAGAACTCAACTAAACTAACAGAGTATGAAAAGAAGGTCAGTGTCAGTGTTGAAATAAACCGTTAATGTATTTTAACCAAGTTCGACAAAATGGTGAAGGTCATTTCTATTCACCTACTTGTCTTACGAACATGCTGCTGGTATGTATACGGAAAAAAATGTGTACAGTGTAAAAGTTCTACGGTTTCTGGTGTTTGAGATGCGGACCTAACCAAACACTTGAATGTAGAGCTTAAATGTAACACTTTAGTGTAAATTAACAAAATGCGAAACGTAGGTGAATGTCATTCGTATTGATCCACTTGTGTTATGACGAGTATGAGAACATAGGTGAGATTACTCTATATTCCCGCTCAACTTTCGTGGCCAGGCATAAATCGTTGAAAATAGGGATGCCGCCTTGGAACCATTACGTGGTTCCGCCTTAATTCCATTAAGCGATGGGAAAGCTTATAGCAGAAGGATTTTCTAACGGATATTTCTACAATAAAACACGTTTAAAAACATGTTTTAATGGGAAAAAAATGCGATAACCTGTTTAACAATATATATTAATTGTTTTAATTTTACAATATGCAAACTTTTTAAGCCGAAATTAGGGTTTTATTTCATACCCCTACCAGCCCTTTTTCGCTTCTTGGAGAAGGGGTTGGATGGGATATGAAAGTTAATGCCGGACCATGTAATGGATCACTGACAGGAGTGGCCGTTGAGAGTCAAAAGGGGTTTTAAGGTGAAGCAAACCTCAATCTTGGAATAAAACAAAGCAGTGTAAATAAATAAATCACCACCAGAATATCTTCTATCAAACTAAATTTGGCAGCTTTAACATGCGTAACATACGTATAACATAGGAATGATACGTTATTAATTATGAATAAATGAATATATACAATGTATGTGGTTATTTCTGTCATGTTTTGCATTAAAACGTCGTCGTTTTCTCTTTTCCCTTGTTTTTGTGTGTGTATTTTTGCATATACTATCCATATAAATCACATCTTAAATGTTAGGTATAAATTAAGGACGTACATTCAACGTTTTCTAAATACATGTTTTACGAATATGATTTATATTTATGGTGATCTAGTGAGACTCGCATCGTCCTTACTTTTTCTGGAACGACGTCTGACAACGAATTCGCTTATAAAGTAATAATACAATTCTATCAAATTATTTGGGAGGTGGCGTCTGTTCTACGTCATTGACATGACAGAACTAACGTTTGCTCTTATATATTCGTTTCAAGACAGCAGTGTCTGAAGTAGGTTCCAATGTATTATTTGGCCCAGTGCCAAGCGGAGACCACCCGCTGTCACTCTTTACTCCTATCACTTAGATGGACAATGATTGAACTATACTCTCGTGGGAAATCAGTCCAACAAGACCGTGTTATGTTTAATCAGGGACAAACCAATAAACGTTACCAAAGTTGACTATTAATTTAGAAGCAACAGATAAGGTCACGTAATATGTATTATAAACGGATATTTAAAATAATTAAATTCGCATGTAAAAAGAATCAATAATTCCATTTTTGGTTGCGTATGTGTGGTAGATTGTTACGATGATCTGGTTTGGATGTGCCCTACAAACAAATGAATGTAAAATATGTTTTTGGTAGGTTGATTCAATAATACGTTAGGAAACAAGTCATAATAGTGTATATAATGTCTAGTCGTTATCAAACGATTTGACTTAACTGTTTAACTATTATGACACCCGCTCGGGGCAGGACCCTACAACCACAACGTCATCATTCATTCATTCTTGTTTAATATTTCCTAGAACTTTATTCTATTAACTCCTCTCCTTTTTTTCTTCTTCCTTCGTTCACCGAAAAATGTATTTGAATAGTTTAGATTAATTATAATATTGGTGGGACGGGCCTTTATTAATGTTGGAAGAACTTGTGTATATAGAAGAAAAGCAATAACATATGTTTAAAAGTAAAGTAGGAAACAAGTCAGGCGCTCAGTCTCAACTGGTGTTTGAGAAATGGCCTAAACCAAAATATTGGATACTTGAAACAGTATGAGTATTACAAAGGTGATTCTAAATAAGTGTCTACTTCCAATCGACAAGACAATTCCGATGTACTCCGAGACGAACGGAAACTACCAGATGATGATTCTACCCTCAGTTGCATAATTACATTTCCACACCGCAAGTTCTAAATTAAGTATTTCACTCCTGAATAATTTTAACGAGTAGCTTCCTGCCGACGATGATCTATTTTAGGTACTATTAACCGCATCAGTACAAATACGAAAAAGACGTTAACATGTGTGTTTTACGGTGTCGAGAACAAAACTACTTAAAATAGGGTGTGTCTGCTGCGTATTGGTCCAATAGTATACAACTATCTACTTCTGTTGAGGTCAATGGTTAAACTATTCTTCCAGGGGAGTGACTATTGACCCGAAGCAGTAAACTATTGACCGAGACGAAGTCGAGGTCAATAGTTTTCCGATGTGTGTCAATAGTCATTCCCGAGGATGAATCATTTTTAACTATTTACTGAAACAGAAGCAGATAGTTGTTTTATTATATATTAAATCGTATAAACTCCATTAGTTTGCTTACTTTTTGCTTACTTGTTTACATGCATGACGTCACGCCATGGGAAATTGTAACTTCATTCTCAGACTATTGTCCTGCTAAAAAAGACTATTGACCGCAAAACCAGTTTGAACCGGATAGGAAAAGTTCTAAAGTCAATAGTTCATGACTGCCTTTTAGCCAATGAAATTTACGTATTTAAAATGATATATAACAACATACGTTCCTTGCTTCCAAGGGATTCCCTTTTTCTGGTTTTCTGCATTTATTATAATAATTTAATTACAATTACAATTATTACAATTAATTAGACAAACGTGTCTACAAAAAGAAACGTTTCCATTAGGTCTGACTGAGAAAGGAAAGATCATAGCATGCAATTATCAAATTGTTGTCAGGGCGTTTGTTTGAGCGAAAGCCTTTGGAATATATTCGACGACTCTCACTGAAAATAAACCAAGATTATACAGCAGTATAATATCTTATTTCAAAATCTGTTGTGGTTATAAATCATTTCAGGTTCATTTCATCAAATAGAACAATCACTAGATTATTGTGATAACCCGACTTGAATAGGCGATGAGCAACGGCTATCGCAAAATTAGTTTACAAGTTTCATGTAAGAAGTATATTGAAACTACATAGCATATAACATCAGTGTTCGGAGGGCTTGTTAAGTCAATGGTTTATGGATATTCTCAAACATATTTAATACTATCTGGAAATAATGGTTACTTTTATCTCTTGTTTGTGTTTGTTGCTTCCAAGGGATTCCCTTTTCAGTAGTTATTGAAATTTACACTAGCGTTTGTTTAGTGCTGTGTGGCGGCCGTAAAATGTCGCTCCGACTACAAATCAGATGTTTTATTACTTACTGGTCCTTTGGGATCATCAAGCCCGATCTTTGTGGCTTTAAAGTAGAATATCACTTAAGCCGGTTCTAGGAGGGGTGAGAGGTGTTGCACGTTACATTAACACTAATGAATAGACTCAATAAAACCGAGTCTGCTACTTTCATCTCTTGTTTGTTGCTTTTTCGTATGTATTAGCAAATGTAATTTCATGAAGAAGAGTTTAAAACGTGTGTTTCTCTATTCATTGCGTTTTCCAAATTAATTCGAGAGTACTTTATTGAGATACTGTGTGCTGTTTAAATAGTGTTTTAACATTTCAAATCAAATTACAGCTTAAACTAGCGCCACACAAACAAATTGAACAAAGCAGAGTACAAGCGGGTCGATACTTAACATGTTCGACACGTATAACAATTTAATCATGGGAGAAAATGGTACATCGAGGAAAGCTTTTGCAAAAAAAACTACTTAGATCTCGTTTTAAGTGGATTGCTATACATGCTGCGGTGAAATACATTTTTAGAATAAATAGACGAATCGAACTAAGTTCATAATTGTAAAATTAATTATGATTAATTAATCCTCATTTTAACAGCTTGTAGCGAAAAAGAGGTGGTGTAACATTTATTGAAATCAAAATATGTCATGGCTTTCTAAGATTTGTTATATTCATCAGTACATGACAATCCCTGTTTTTTACTATTAATGCTGACTAGTAAATTAGTGGATGGAGTCTTTCTATGTTATACGTAATTTTATGAGAACTATACATAAGGGGTCATCATTCTTCAATTTGTAAATTTTAAAGAATTTGTAAATTTTAAAGAATTCGAATGGTTTGTTGAGATTCATCACTGCACTTTCCTCATTAAACATCGTTGGATTTTATATTGGAGATGGTAACATAATACTATTCCAATGGCAGTTTCAAATTTCCGTGTTGCCAAGTGAGTTCTGAGCACAGCATGCGTCTCGCATGTAAAAGGGTGACAAATATACCTGTGTGAAATTTCCACTAGGTGTAAATGAATGTCAGAAAGAGGGGAAATGGCTATAGAGAAACCACAGCACCCAAACGCAATGGCATCGTATAAATACTGAAAAGGTGATCCCTTGGAACCAACAAACACAAACAAAAGAGAAAAGTAGCAGCCTCTGTTTTATTGAGTCTGTTCATGAACGGTAAATTAAAGATTCAACACCTCTCACGCCTCCTAGCACCGGCTTAAGCGATATTCTACTTTAAAGCAACACAGCATGGGCTTGATGATCCCAAAGGACCAGTAAATAATAACACTAATGATTTGTAGTTGGGGCGACTTTTTACGGCCGCCATACAGCACTAACCAAACGCTAGTGTGAATGTCAATAAATACTGAAAAGGTGATCCCTTGGAAGCAACAAACACAAACAAGAGAGAAAGTAGCAGACGCGGGTTTTTTAGTCAGTTCATGAGAGGTTATTATAAGATGCAACACCTCTCACGCCTCCTAGCACCGGCTTAAGCGAAATTCTGCTTTAAAGCTAAGTTCGCGCTGTACACAAACTAAGACAAATGAACAAACTAAATATTTAATGAACGGGATAACAAACAACACAGAGAGTGATTAGCCTCGGTCACCCGGCCCGCTTCTGATTTTTTCGTTACGCTATGCTTCACGGATCCAGAACCAGGGCCTGGGGGAAATAGGACGTTTAAAATCGCCCTAACGTTCTGGGCGATTTTGGCGAGATTTTTAGAGATTCAACGAGACTTTCGAAAAACATATGTTTAAGTTCTTTTTTAAAATTATGTCTTATTTTTAACATATGGATTGAATGTTGTTAAACGGCTAATCAGCACAGTATAGGTTATTTAGAGCCGCCCCAGAGAGAGGGGAAAGATACATAGGAATCCGGGAACCTGCCCTACCCTTATTATCGAATAGATTCCTATTATTCCTATTGTTCTTTAACGTGCTCGGAGGATAGACCAATACACGGGACCGCCCGGTTTACGTCCCCATCCGAAGGACGAGGCTAATGGAAAGTGTCTTTCACAAGAACACATCGACGGAAATGATGAGATATGAAATGCCTGTATATTATTCTCTATAATTATAGTATAACTGTATAATTTATATATTATTACTAATTGCTGATATTATTGCAACAATCATATATGTAAACCTACGGTAGAATTACGAAGACAAATAACACATCTAAATTTTATTTAATTATATGCAAGCAGTTTTAAAGTGAAATTGATACTGGACTAATAAACTAATACTAATGTTCGACAAAATCTTCAAGATTGCCATATGTCCCTTTAAAGTGTCCTATTATTTGTAATTTAACTGGGGCAGTCTTTAATAATATCGCTGTAAACTGTCAACATCACAGAGAAACTTTCATGTTGTATCATCGTGTATCCATTGTTTTTTGTGATAGAATTTCACAATATCTCAATAAAAAAACAAAAAAGTAAGGTATCCCAATGAGCTGGGACAATTATACTTATAGTTAGGCAAAAAAACAATTGTGTTTTTGTAAACTGACCAGACTCCCTTAACACTCCTCTTTTTTTTTAAAGTAGCTATCCCGCCAAATAACTACAAAATTACACTAGAAAACCGTTTATCGAAACTCTATCCAGGTGTTCAGGTCATATAACAATGTATATGCGCCGATTAAAAGTATAGGTTTATTAATAGGTTCTTAGAATACCCGTGATTGAATATCCGTAAAATGATGGTAACTCTTTAATTCGACACTCCAGTTATGGGATTTGGTCCGGCTGGTTAAAGCTGTTTATACTGTGTATGTAGATTTTGGATTCTCAAAATATGTAAGTTATATATATACTTTGTCATCAGGGGAGGTGGCAACGGTGCATTTCTGCTCTGCGGTCATAGAGGGGGTTTGGGGACAAGGCCATTTATTTTTGGGGAACAATGGAACATTGTCCGTTATTGGTAGTATTTTTGGGGAACAAGGCCAAGGGAACATAATAATAAAAATAAATGGATTTTTTTTTTGGAGAACAAAGCAAACTATTTTTGGGGAACAATTTTCAGTGAACATAGACCCTACGGGAGGGTCTCATTATCAGTAGGGTCTCATTATAGGAATAATACATCAGTGCTATATTATCATTAAATTTTAACGGAGACAGTACCGAGTAATGGACATACCTTTCATCCTTTGTTTTGTTTATGTCTGTCGGTGTCCCTAATCGAGGCGAACGCGACATGACTCATGTGGTCTACATGACATGACCTTGACTCGGGCTTGAGTAGCTCAAGTTGACAGTATTTTTAGTAGCTGTACATGTTCTACAAGTATTCGTTACATCATTCAACCATAACAATAGTTAACACATGAATAGGTCTGTCTTTTTGCTCATTAAATCCTGGAATTGTGAAGTATTCACTTGCAATTATCCACAGTTCATTCAACCGTAAATCAACACAACAAATTACAGCCGACTAGGCCTACAGTATAGTTGCGATTTTTAATAAGCGCCTAGAGCTGCTGATTTTTACCGTAAACATGCTAAAGGAAAGGCAGAAAAAGTGTTTAACGGTTGACTTACCGACATTTTATCCGGGGCAGGAAATAACTATGTCCGGGAGTAGAAAATATTCATGTTTTACATTTCTGTTATTGATTTTCAGTTTTGCTTATTTAGCTTGTAGCCGCCATTTTGAATAATGTGTGTTTTGAGTGACAAAAAGGGTGACCATCTTTCAAAACGGTCTCAAAAAATGGGTAGTCATGAATTTTGCCGAAATGTTCAGGAAAGGTAGTAGAGGTACTAATCTATCATTCCTGTTAGTTTAAGCCAAATTGGTGACTACCCATTTTTTGTGACCGTTTTGAGAAATCGGCAATTTTGCAGTTTCAAAAAACTCAAAATTTCCAATCTTCACATTTGAACAGCGATTTAGGCTATACAAAATATGCCAGTAGTAGTCAAAACGAATGCTATGGGGATGTTTAACGTATAAACTTACTTTATTCATTGTCTGTGTTGTTTTTGCATTCAAAATTGGCTTAAGCTAACGTTTTTCAAAAGACAACTGCAATTTCCGCGTAACTGCACGTGAGTGCAAATTGGGACTACTTCGTGTTAAAACACTTGAAATTCAAAAGTGAGTTATGCGGTGTGTGCGCATGAAAAACTTAAGATGCTGCTGCACTGCTGATGCATCAACAATTGACGTTGTACGTTTATTTACAACATGACGTCACGCAAACGTCGACTTTATGCGCGTGAAAAAAACGCGCGAATAAATTGTGCTAATCGCTAGTGGGCGCTTTAATTGGCCTAATCTGCCCAGACCGATATCTGCAAGTAAGACATATGCATGATACGGTCTAGCTGGCCGAAACTAAGAGCGTGAAGAACTTGGAATGGTCAGTATGAACGGGATAATAAACAACACAGAGAGTTGTGAACTTGGAATGATCAGTATGAACGGGATATAAACAACACAGAGAATGCTGATCTTGGAATGATCAGTTTGAACAGGATAATAAACAACACAGAGAGTGATAAACCTGGAATGATCAGTATGAACAGGATAATAAACAACACAGAGCGTGGTGAACTTGGAACGATCAGTATGAACAGGATAATAAACAACACAGAGCGTGGTGAACCTGGAATGATCAGTATGAACAGGATAATAAACAACACAGAGCGTGGTGAACTTGGAATGGTCAGTATGAACAGGATAGTAAACAACACAGAGTGAGGTGAACTTGGAATGATCAGTATGAACAGGATAATAAACATCACAGAGCGTGGTGAACCTGGAATGATCAGTATGAACAGGATAATAAACAACACAGAGCGTGGTAAACCTGGAATGATCAGTATGAACAGGATAATAAACAACACAGAGCGTGGTGAACCTGGAATGATCAGTTTAAACAGGATAATAAACAACACAGAGCGTGGTGAACCTGGAATGATCAGTATGAACAGGGTAATAAACAACACAGAGCGTGGTGAACCTGGAATGATCAGTATGAACAGGATAATAAACAACACAGAGCGTGGTGAACCTGGAATGATCAGTATGAACAGGATAATAAACAACACAGAGCGAGGTGAACCTGGAATGATCAGTATGAACAGGATAATAAACCACACAGAGCGTGGTGAACCTGGAATGATCAGTATGAACAGGACAATAAACCACACAGAGCGTGGTGAACCTGGAATGATCAGTATGAACAGGATAATAAACAACACAGAGCGTTGTGAACCTGGAATGACCAGTATGAACAGGATAATAAACAACACAGAGCGTGGTGAACCTGGAATGACCGTATGAACAGGATGGATAATAAACAACACAGAGCGTGGTGAACTTGGAATGATCAGTATGAACAGGATAATAAACAACACAGAGCGTGGTGGACCTGGAATGATCAGTATGAACAGGATAATAAACAACACAGAGCGAGGTGAACTTGGAATGATCAGTATGAACAGGATAATAAACAACACAGAGCGTGGTGAACTTGGAATGATCAGTAGGCAATATGGCCTACTTATTAGCTTAAACTATGTGTACACAGCCTCGATATTATCCTGTCCTCAGCGCCTGAAAAACCTAGAATGTTAATTCATGTTGGTTGTTTGCGAAACTATATATATGTGTGTGTATGTGTGTGTGTGTGTAAACACACGCATCCTGCATACAATGGTCACGTAGAAGACATAGGTAATCAAACACAAAACCATATTTAATAGAAAAATATACAACACGGCTAATATATATTAGTAATACACCGAACAATTTAGCAATAACGCGACCATTTTTGAATTGCTTTGTTTCGTCAATCTCTTAAATATTATTAGCACAGGGTTTCTTATAACACCTATCTACGCTTTCTCTAATGTAAGGGGTTAACTCGGCGGGGATTATTTTTATTTACACTGTCCTGTTGTTTAGGATGATGACAGGGTAAGAGTGAGGTTTGGTGCACCCTTGAACCGGTTTAAACTCCCCGATGGTCCCTTTTGCCAGGCGGTACCCCTGTTGTGAACCCTTATATGTTTGTGATGAGCATTTTTACTGAATGTGTACTTTTGTAATCAACTTTGCTTTGTAATACTTGTTGGAGTGACTGTATTCTGTGAATGCTACTCTTCCTGTTGGACTTACAACCTTTTCTTAAAGTAACGCAATATTGTTAATGTATTTTATACTGACCAGATCAGTACATGGTGGTCAGGTCAATGTACTATGGGAATATTGCACAGCATAGAACTTCATATTTAAGTCATAAAGGAGGTTTCTAGATAATCTATAAAAAAAGTGTATATTCCAATTCATGATAACAGTGCCATGTCGATCAAAATATGGTGTTAGCAACGTGTTGTTCGGGTGTAAACGTTTAATTCACCATAGAATGTCAATGGAATAGGGCGTTACTAACCCGGGTGGAATAGGGCGTTACTAACCCGGGGGGAATAGGGCGTTACTAACCCGGGTGGAATAGGGCGTTACTAACCCGGGGGGGGATAGGGCGTTACTAACCCGGGGTGGAATAGGGCGTTACTAACCCGGGTGGAATAGAGCGTTACTAACCCGGGGGAATAGGGTGTTACTAACCCGGGTGGAATAGGGCGTTACTAAGCCGGGGGGGTTAAATGGTAAGTAACCTTGGTGCATAACCTAGGATCCCATATATTACTTTGAAAAATGAATTTCCTTGTTGAAAATAGTACATTTTTGGCTCATTCATGAAGTCTGGGCCGTTTATAACAGAAAATATGTCAATATTTGCCAACTTTTAGTCGAACTAATCCCCAGGAAAAGCATGATGTACCTGTATTTAAAGTACATAGTTTATATACATACAAAATACAACATCAGTGATATATCATTGTGTACGTGGTAAAAGCAAAATGAGTTCCAATCCATGAAACATGAGCAAATCGCTCGAAAGCCTCTGAAATAGGATGCTGCTGTTTAGTATGTATAATAACTGTGAATGTATAATAACTGTATATATTATATATTCTGTGATGAATTATAGAAATTTCCCAGTTTGAGAAAATCTATAACATATCTCTTCCTCTACTGTGCTATCTCGCCTAGTGTGCAAGATAGCACAGTAGCCAGATTTTAGGAACTACCTTCTTAGCAGGTTGAAGAACTGTTAAAAACTTCTAAATTTGAAGAAGTAAGTGATCCTGAAATGCCTATGCAACATAAAAATGATAGAAATGCCCCCTGAACCCCAGCCATCATCAACTGCAGGATGGTTGTCCAGCTTGTGCCTGTGCAGAAATATCGAGACGAGTGACGTCATGATAGTTATGTATTACTCCACGCTGTCGCCAAAGGAGTGACAGACGAAGGAATACGTGTGTCAAAAGATGATTGGCAAGAAATTCATCACAGAATATATAATATATAGTTTAATTAACATTGTTGTTGTGATACGGGATATAATTCCCGAGTGAGAAAGATTCTTGCGATATAGAAAAGACGACAGAATCTTTCTCACGAGGGAATTATTTCCCGTATCATGACAACAATTTTAATTAAACTATATATTATATATTCTGCGATGAATTATTTTAGAAATTGCCCAGTTTGAGAAAATCTATAACATATCTCTTGCTCTACTGTGCTATCTCGCCTAGTGTGCAAGATGGCACAGTAGCCACATTTTAGGAACTACTTTTTTAGCAGGTTGAAGAACTGTTAAAAACTTCTGAATTAGAAGATGTAGTAAATGGTCCTGAAATGCCTATGCAACCAAAATGCCGGAAATGCCCCCTGAACCTTATCCATCATCGTCTACAGGACGGTTCCAGCCTGTGACTATGCAGCAATATCGTGACGTCACACAGCGCGAGTGTCGCCAAAGGAGTGACAGAAGAAAGAAGGAATACATGTGTCAAAAGACGATTGGAATGAAATTCATCACTGAATATATAATATATAGTTTAATTAACATTGTTGTCATGATACCAAGCGCACTCGTTTCTATATCGTAAGAATCTTTCTCACTCGGGAATGGAATTATTTCCCCGTATCACAACAATTAAACTATATGTATGTATAATAACTGTGTATGTACAATAACTGTGTATTTATAATATCTGTGTATGTGTATTTATAATATCTGTGAATGTATAATATCTGTGTATGTATAATGTATGTATAATAACTGTGTATGTATAAGAACTGTGTATGCGTACGTTGTAAATATTGACATCCGTGTTTCAGATTTACAACAACCCTGGCCTGTATGATGGATCTCCACAACTACCCACTAGATGTGCAGAACTGTACAGTGGAGATAGAAAGTTGTAAGTATTCAAACTTAAATATTGCTATTTCTTTCCTGGTCTTGGAATAAAATTTGACCATCATGATCAACCAAACTGACCTTAAATTATTATGAAAAATAATGAAAATGGATCCCTTGGGAGTAACGAACACAAACAATAGAGAAAAGAAACAGACTGATTTACTGGTGATCCTTTTTCCATTATTCGCGTAAAACAAATCAAATGGTATGTCCTAAACTGAAACTACATGATAAAATAGGTAATACAGTGTTTCAAGTCTTTCCATCAGTTATTAATAAAAAAAAGGGAAATGCATGTTTCCCGGTAGAAACCGAATTCACACTTCTAATCAAAAATCTATATAATTTATATCCGCATTGTCAAAGAACTAACACAATTGTAAAGATACAGAAATTATTTAACTGCTGGGATCAGTTATAGGGAAATCCTTCACGAGATGGTAGACGTGTGGTTCTTTTCACGAACGAGCGTATGCGAGTGAATGAAAAAACAAAACACGCCTACCATCGAGTGAAATATTTCCCTATAGTCGAACACAGCAGTTAAATAATATATTTATTACATTTTAAACATTTTATGCATGATTTTAACCGAAATTATTCACAGATGGGTATGCCATGGCAGACGTAGAACTCTATTGGAAAAGTGGATCGGTGCATAATGTCGAGAATGTAGAACTTCCACAATTTGACATAGTTGAATACAGAGCCATCAATAAAATAGAATCGCTTCTAACAGGTAAAGTTCATACCATATGATTAATATTACATGTTAAAAATATTAGCTGAATGGTGAGAGACAGACATGTTCATAAAGTCACACGACAATCTTGATTCTGTAAAACCTCGACGCGCTAGTTTTTCTTAACAGTTTGAATATGTTTGAAAATCATATTTAATACTATTTAAACTAATTAAAAAACTAATTTAATTAAAAATGTTGCTGATGAATGATGATGATAATAATTCCTCTTTTTAAATTTATTTTATAACACCTATTGGAAACTATTGAAAAAATAGTTATGAGATATTGCGCAGTGGAGCAATATTTTCTTTAAATCTGCGATTGTCAGCGACATGAAAACTTTTGGCATGTTATTTCATATAGATAAATAATTATGCTTTAGATAAATAATTACGCTTTGACCGTGCTGAGAAGAGCTCGATCAGAAAACCAGTTTCTGGTAAACAAAAACGTGGACTAATAAAGATGTGACCTAATTAGTTTGCTTTATTAGACACTAAGAAAGCAAAACTAATGCGGCCTTCCTCGGCGTTTATTGTACGTAACATTATTTGGCGTCATAGAACGTCATAAAAACAAAATATGGCGGCGTCCACGCCCTACGTAACATTCTGTTTAATAGATAAAACTAGTAAACCATACAGATTTTTTTTTATAATCTACATGATGAAGAGTACAATATGTCAACGCCTTTTACTATCAAATATCTAAGGCTCGGTACGAACACGCAGAATATCTCGGCGTTGCCTCGCAATTCTTTGTTTTGTAAGCCTTGATAATAAGTCTGCACGGCCATAATATTATATTTTCCTTGTTCATAGCAAATGCTGTGTGACTGTTGACTACATGTCGTGCGCATGCGCACTGAAGCACTGTTTACTTTATTACCATGTGGAGTGCGTGGTCCAGTGGTATAGCGCCGAACTCAAGATCGAGAGGTCGTGGGTTCGATCCTCGCCACGGCCACGTTATTTATCCTTGAGCAAGATAATTAATCCACATTGCTTAGTACTGGTTCTACCCAGGAAGCCATCGAGAGTGATTAATCTAAGTTGCAAGAACTTGTTTATCAATCGATGTAAAATAAATGTTTAAACTAAACCAGTTGGATGATTTAAACATTTGTTTATTCTGCCAGTGGTTTTCTATATAAAGTATGTATTTTCAGTTATATTCCTGTCTGGCAGATAGATATTAAGTAAATTGTTAACAAGACCCTTTATGATTTATCGGACGAGATATTCGAGTGTCAATACCAGAGTTATGACTACAGATGTATAAAGTGCATGTTTTTGAAGCACGTATATGGTGCCATATTTTGCTGAGTCATGACCCTTTGGACGGCGCAAAATAGCGCGATAAAGGTAGTAGCATTTGCAAGACTGTAAATGGGCAAAAGATCCGTATATTGACAAATATTGACTTATTTTCATACTGTTTCATGCTAACAGACACGGTCCAGGATCCCGGACGAGCCCCCAAATATAACAGGTGGTGAAATAATCGTTCCTCAACGGGACTCGAACCCAGGGTCTCTGGTTTACCGTACCAGGGCTCTAACCACTGAGCTATCGAGGACATACGGTTAGGAATCGATTATTCACCATTTACCTGTACCCGGTTACATACACTCATTCGTCCCTGAATTTCTAGTGGCGTTAACTCCAGGCTGGCTGTCGTACTTATTTTCATACTGTTTCATGCCAACAGACGGTCCTAGATCCCGGACGAACTCCCAAATATAACAGGTGGTGAAATAATCGTTCCTCAACCGGGACTCGAACCCATGGTCTCTAGTTTACCGTATCAGGGCTCTAACCACTGAGCTATCGAGGACACACGGTTAAGAATCGATATTTCACCATTTACCCGTACCCGTTTACATACACCCCCGCCAGACTGAAATTCGTCCCTAGATCCCGTACGAGCCCCCAAATATAACAGGTGGTGAAAACATCGTTCTCAACCGGGACTCGAACCCAGGGTCTCTGGTTTACCGTACCAGCGCTCTAACCACTGAGCTATCGAGGACATACGGTTAGGAATCGATTATTTACCATTTAAATGTACATACATTAGAACAATCAGCATGCATACATGAAATAGATATATATCAGATGTAATTGGATAATAAATAAAGTCCGTGCCGTACCGTACATCATTTGTGTCACAGTGATGCAATGTAATCAACCTTATTAAATAAATATCCGACACGGGGTCAATAACATGACCAAGAAATTAATGACATTAAATAACGTAACAATTCAAATTGGTAAATTAAAACATTAATTAAAGGTGTGACAAACACTTAGGCAGATTTCAAGTGTCATGCACACAACTTAACACATCAGAATACATGACTAATCAGCAATATGTATACCAATAATAAAGATTATCCTTGGCAAACACTTGTTAATCTATGGACACTGCAAAATATTGATTTTGATGTAATTAAAAAAAAAAAAAAAATTACATTCATTACATGCACATTTGAAGAGTAAACAATTTGATTATCATAATATTTAATTGAAACCTGTTATCACATTGCTTCATGGTAACTATCGAAGGCCGTTCATAAATTCGCGAGTAGAAGAGATTGTATAACTATGTACCACAGACATCTCTTTATCAAACCATACAATTATTTTCATCAAAGACTAAATGCACTTTTTTATTTTATATTGTTTTTTTTTTATTGTTGTTGTTGTCTTTTTATACTTATCCTAATTCAATGAAGTTTGTTTTGCCATATCGCCACTGAAAACCTCTTTGCAGAAATCCTATTTCTCAGACATTCAAGGGGCGATAACTCTGTCATGCATGATTGAATCCAATTGGGTTTCGAAAGGAAGCGAGCTCTCATGTATATGTATGTTGTGACCAACTTCCTCTGACATTTTCATTTTTGCAATTATTCCCCTTTGACACTTATAAAATTTAAACATTTCTACATAAATTCACTTTTAGATATAGAATTGCCGTTATCTGTCCTTCCGTCCGTCCGGTGCCATAACTTTGGTAATGCCTCATCCGATTTCAATAATATTTTGCACAAATTTTCTCAACCTTAGTACGCAAACCCGTTTATTTCGGAACTTGATTTTAATCAATGCTTTTTGAGTGGAACCGTCCATCAGCACTTTCAGTTCTTTGTTGTTTTTCTTCGTGGGGCATGGATAGTTCCTCTTCTTACACGTTCGCAAAATGTGTCCCCTTATTTTTTTAGAATAATTCTTGAACTGCTAAGAATTAACCACTTTTGGTGGAAATTGTTGAAGATGCTATATTTTACTTTGTGGGCACTCTAGCTACTTTAATTGTTTTCCTATTTCGTCGGAATGAGAATCACTTTCAATTCAATTCAATTCAATTCAATTCAATTCAATTCAATTTTTATTAAAGCATAAACATTTTACAATGTCCATCGCCATCAGCATTGAGGCGGTATTACCTACAAGACATACTAAATACAAATACACACATATATTAAAAACATGTTCTGGAGAAGAGCATGAGAAATATTTAGGTATGAGTAAACAAATTTAAGGATAAACACGTATATATTATTGAAAGTAATTATAGCATACAAGTTGTTCACACCACTGGTATGGCTCGAAACACTATTAAATATTATGAACAGAACAGAACAGAACAGATATTTTATTTAGACTTGTACAAAGTACATCGTCATTCAAAACATATATATATGTAAACTTTATTAATACAAAAGACCAAATGGCCTATCAGTATACAATACAAAACACATCATATTTATAATTTAACAGTCAATGGCTTGCTGGCATTCCTTTTACCAGTATATGTAATATATTTATTATTGTACATATGATGAATACACATTTGTTATTTTATAATCAAATATATAGATAGTTTATTAATATAAAAAGCCATAGGCCTATCAGTATACATCTACTAACTTAATTATCAAAATGATAACAATAATTATAATAATAGATGTGCCAGTGCATTACAACTACTCAAAACTATTTAACCTCATACAATGAGGTTAAAATCTAGGTAACATTCCTAGTCAATATTACATGGAAATATACAATTCGTTTTTATATTTGCCTTAATCATGACACATGAAGTTAAGATCTTGCCGAAACGAAATGCAAGAAATTGGATGTGTAGATTAACGCATGAACAAGACATCATTTATGTTAACACAATAAAATAAAATAAATAGATAAATAAATAAGTAAGCAAACAAAATGTTGGACTTATAGAAAAACATATACTTCCTAATCTCAATCAAATTAATCAAAAGTGAATTTTAAATTATTATGAAATCTTATTCTGTCCTAATTCAAATAGAACATACTATTTCTCTTCAAGAATGCTTTGTGTGTATAGTTCGAAATATTTCTTATTGTTTTAACATTTTCATTTTTCATTAATTCTATAAATTTTGGTATATTCGGGCGTTTCCAATAGTAAGCTTTAATATATTGTATATACAATATACGAATATAACAAAGTCACGTAAACAGAGTATATAAATCAACTGTCAGTATAGTTTACATCATCATAGTTAGAGGATGAACAATATTATATTTATATATTTATACTAAGCATTCAAAATAGAAAGTCTAACATTTTAAGCACATTTTATATACCTCGCTAAATTTAGTAATATATCATTGTTTGAAGTTTTCATCAATTTTATATATTTGAACATAGATGGCCTCTGGTGGTAATATCTTTTAATATATTGTTTTCTTAGTTCATTGTAACATTGACACACACATATAAAATGGTATTTGTCTTCCAGATCTTGTGAGTTACAACATAAACAATATCTTTCATTTCTCGGTATGCGATTTCTTGCATACCGTCCAGTTTGTATGTTAAGAGAATGTGCAGATAATCTTATTCTAGAAACAGAGAATTTCAAATTGCTAGGTAAAACATTTAGATAGTGTTCATATGAAAAATCAGATTTAAAATATTTATAGTTTTCAAGAACAGCACTGCTGTCAATTGACCCATACCACTCTTGCTTAAAACAGTCAATTATTCGTTGTTTAAAAACACATGGAAATGTTTTTACATTCAGCATATCCTGATTGTTAAATAAATAGGCAAAACCATAATCAGATAATAACTTTTTTACATTCGAAACCCAATTTTTACAACCTCTTTCACAATCATATACACCTTGTTCATAGAGCTTTTTCATCAGAATGTTATTAGTATTTATTACTTTACACCAATACTTAATAATTCTTATATATCTCGTAATATAAAGAGGGTAACGCCCAAGTTCACCATATACACCTACTGTGCATGTATTTAATCTAACGTTAAGCAACCGTTTACAGAACTTTAGGTGTATTCTTTCTATTACTTTTGATTTAGAGAATCCCCATATTTCAGCGTCATATCCTAGTGCAGACCCTACAAATGAATCAAATAATTGGCATAGTGTTTTTGGCTTTAACTTAATCTTTTTACAATTCGCTAATAAAGTGTAGAGCAATTTTAGTGACTTACCAATTAAATGTTCTTGATTTAATGAAAAATTGCCCGTATAATTAAAAATTGTGCCTAAATAGTTAAAATCATTTACAACTTCGATATTTTGACCGTTATAGGTCCAACATTCATTTTGAAGTAGCCCTCCTCTTTTTCTAAACACCATTATCTTGGTTTTAGTGGTATTTACTTCAAGACACCAATTATTACAATATGAGTATAGAAGATTTAAGTTATTTTGTAAATCCACTGGAGATTTACCTAAAATGGCCATATCATCAGCAAACAGTAACAATATCAGAACTATATCATCAATCTGTAAGCCTGAATTCACATCATTGTGTAGATGCAGCTCAAGATCTTCAATAAATAACGAAAATAACAAAGGAGAGATTACCTCCCCTTGACGTAATCCAACCGCACATTCGAAATAGTCTGAATAAGTACCACAACTCTTCACGCATGATTTCACCTTTTCGTACATGTCTTTAATAATTCGTAATATCTTTCCTTGTATACCAGATTTATATAGTTTAAGCCATAAAGCATTTCTATATATAGTATCAAAACATCGTTTTAGGTCTACAAAGGCAACATATAAACGTTTATTATCATTTAAATATTTTTCAACAATAGAGAGAAGAACAAATAAAGCATCAACAGTGGAATGGCCTTTTCTAAAACCAAACTGTGCATCAGAAATAATGTTATTCTTTTCACAAACACAGTCAATTCTTTTATATAATATAGTGGTAAATATTTTTGACAGGCAACTAACTAGAGTAATACTTAACAATTTCGATCCCATCCTTTAATGTGTCTTTATAATATAAAACAATTCCGCCGCTACATCTCTTTGAGTTACGATGCTGAAATTTTCTATACAAGTTATAAGTCCATGTTTCATATAAAATGATAATATCGTTTTTGGTAATGATATCAAGAAAATCATCATTGTCTCTCTTATTTCTAGCAAAGCCATTGACGTTCCATGAGAGTATACGTAGCTCACCCTCATCGTACTCCTAGTCCCACACTGGTTTTCCATTAATGTAAAGTGTGTCGTACGCCACCCAAGCTGTCTTGCCCTCCTGTCGTGCTGCTTTCATCTTGGGTAAAAGTCTCTTTCTCTTGTCCACGACCACCTTAGGGAATTGTTCATATACAAAATATGGAGTACCTTGAATCTCCTTCCATTGCTTACGCACTAGTTCCCTCTCCTTAAACAAATTAAATTTAGCTATAATATTTCGACATCTGCCATCTGTCTTTGATCCCATCCTATGTACTCGCTCAAACACCATTCTATCGACAGTCTCCTTGGCCACCTTCAACTTTTCGTGAATAAACTGTCTGAGCTTATTTTCACACTGCTCCGTAGATTCTGTCGGGGCCTCTTCAATGTTTGTAAACACTAAGTTGTTACGCATCGATTGGGATTGTAAGTAAACAACTTCATCTTTTAGGCTGTTTCTTTCCTTCTCAAGTTGAATAACTTTATCGTTCATTTGACCAACGGAAAAATCAACGCTTTCGACCTTGTCCTCAACTTTGTCCAGCCTCTCATCTGTTTTCTTACTCTTGTCAGATATAAATGTCCACACTTTTTTAAGCTCGCGGTCGAAGCTATCAACTTTCTGTTCCAGGCTTTCCAAGGAACTCAGCCTCTTATCCATATTGTTAAATTTGTTGTCAATTTGTTTTAGACATTGCATAATATCCGCATTCGACTGCTCGGTTGAGGTAACGATTTTATTAGAAGCCGTTGTGTGTCCTTGAGTAGGAGAATGGGTGGGGTATGATTCACAAGTACGGTCAGAACCAGAATCGGAATCTGTCTCTACGCTAGATGAGCTTTTATGATTAACAGTTGGATCAACAAATGAATCTGGGAATAATACCTGATTTGTATGTCCAAGAATATCACTCAGATTTAATCCATCAGGCGAATCTATAAATCGTCCCGCCTTACACATAGATCCATTGTTCTCACTGTCATCACCTTTCTTGCGTTTTTCGCGTTTAAGTTTATTGTATTTTATGTATAGTACATGATCCACCTATGACCTATATAGAGAATCTACAGTGTGATTGCACGAGCTTCACGAATACCAATACCATAACACATATTTGCATTGTAAACATAAGGCATTATGAAAACAGTGTTGGGTTGTTGGTCACTACATTATTAGAACAGTTATACAATACAATATAATAATAATAATAATAAAACACTTACAAAAACTGCACCTGCGCATTCTTTTTAAAAGTATGTATTTATTCGGTTGCAATTAAGCTCTCACGTTTGGTATTCGCAAGACTAATATATTTGGCTAGCCTATTCAATAATTTAGAATTATCCGTAGATAACAACGATTTAAACTTTTGTAAACTAGGCCAGTTACAGTAGTATCTAGGTAAACATTCTATTCTTATTTCTCTATAACACGGACAAGCTAAAGTAAAGTGATATTCATCTTCAACAACAGTTATATTGCAAAAAGTACACTTTCTTTGATCCCTCTCTATATTTCTGAATCTACCCTCTTCAATAGCCAATTTATGAGCTGAACATCTTAATCTAGTTAGTGCTAGCATGTGCTTATTATTTTGGACACAATTAATATATTTTTCACATCCAAAGTTTGTTTTAATATATTTATAAGTAGATAGTTTGGGGGAAGAAGTTAAGGTGGCAAACCATTCCTGCAAATGTTGATCATAGAGCCTTTCTATGATATGAGTTAGTTGTAGCTTTGTAATATTTTCGTTATTCCATAAAAAACTGAATCCAAGATCAATAAGAAGAAGTTCGACATGAGTCGCCCATGATTCATTATCATTATTTTGTATTTGATTCTGTAATACCTTATACATTAGTGAATTGGGCGATTTCATAATTTTAAACCAAAATGTCAAGATTCGTTCTTTGCGTAATATTGCCAAAGGTACTTTACCTAACTCCCCATAAACAGTTGCATTTGGCGTTTGATGCCTAACGTTAAGAATCTGTTTTAGAAACTTCAAATAAATTCGTTCGATGTCGGGGGAGGTATGAAACCCCCATATTTCAGCACCATAATTCAAAATAGGTAGAATCATTGTATCAAACAGTTTTATTTTTTCGCTTATGTTTTTTTTCGCTTATGTTTAGCTCAATTATTGCAAATAAAGAGTTAAGTGAAAACAGTGCCCTCATGGCTTGTTCGGAAGGCTTTTTGTGTTTGAAAGAAATTTCCATTAAACATAAGCGTTACTCCTAGGTAGGTAAATTTTGAAACGTTATGTAGTTTCATATTGTTATAATATATATCTACGTTTTGTGTCCTAGTACCTTGTTTACATACCATTACTACAGTTTTATCGATATTAACACTTATTTTCCACTTTTCGCAATAATCATGTAGTTTATATAATAGGATTTGTAGTCCATTTGCTGAATATGAAAATAAAACAGTGTCGTCAGCGAACAACAGTAGATACATTTGTAATTCATTCAAAGTTAAAAGTTCTGCATTATCATCATGTAAATGACTAGCCATATCGTTGATAAATATAATAAATAATAAGGGAGACAATACTTCGCCTTGTTTGACGCCCATATAACTTTCAAAGTGATATGTAAGGCATCCGTGGACTCTTACACATGTTTTGACTGAACTATACAAAGCTTGTAACATTTTAACAAATTTCGATGACACACCCATGTTGAGTAACTTAAACCATATTCCATTTCTATAAATTAAATCAAATGCTTTTCTAAAATCAATAAAAGCGCAATAAAGTTTTCGCCTTTCATTTTTAATTATTCTATTAATAATAGTATGCAAGACAAAAACACAATCGATTGTACTTTTATGTTGCCTAAATCCGAATTGACTGTCTGACAATAAATGGTTTTCTTCTGTCTATTTACGTAAACGGTTATCTAACACATGTGAAAATATTTTCGAAAATATACTAGTGAGCATTATTCCTCTATAATTATTTACATCGTTTTTATCCCCCCGTTTTGGTACAGGTATCAATATACCGTTTGTCCAGGAATCAGGATAGTAACAATTATTATACATGTAATTAAAAAGTTTACACAAAATTGGTGACAATATATTATCAGCTTCAATAAATATTTCGGGTATCAATAGGTCTTCTCCCCCACTTTTTCTTCTTTTTAAACTTTTAATTGATTTTTGAACCTCGTTTTTATCACTATAAACCAGAGGTCAAGTGCTCTTTGTTGTCTACCCGTTGTTTGCCTTAAAGTTTGTCGGAGCCTTTTTTGCAGCGGAACTTAACCAAACTTGATCAGAATGAAAATATCCGTATTATGTCAGACGAGCTCGAATTTTACGAATTGTGAATTATGAATCCTGATTTATATAAATCATTACATGTCCTAGTTTAATGTCACTGAGTTATATATTTAGTTTTCAGTTTTTCTCTGATCGTTATTAAACTTTGTCAATATGTAAATTGCCTCAAAATTTACTGAATTAAACCAGCCAGATCGGACATTTTTTGGCGGAGTTATAAGAAATACTTCATTCTGATTTTGGACACTCGATCAAGCTTCTTTATCTTTTCGAAAATATTCGTGAATCTTTATCAGACGATATATGAGGCCTTTTGCTAAATTGTAGCTATCTAAAACAAACTTCTGTGCGTGTATATGTTCTCTCATAAGTTTATAAAAAAATATTACCAGGTGGTCTCAAACAGCCACGCCCCAGGTGAGCAATTCATGCATGTTTGGCATATTTAGGACTCTTGTATTACTACGCTTGCACAACAGGTTAGAGTTTCCCATTTTGTGACAAGCGAAGTCGGTAGCGAATCACAAGCATTTCCGCACACCCTGACCTAATCCGAGCCTTCTCTGACCCTAAAAGCCTTTTTTTTCTCTTTTTTTTTTACGGCTTTATAGGGTCAGAGGAACTTCTATAGTGAAAACTGGGGGTTTACTAAAAACGCACAGTCATGCACTTTCAACGATGTTTGCGGTGTCGGGTCGATTTTTTACGATAATTTAGCTCAACAGAACGATCAATTAATGTTTATTATACCAAGTTGCAATGATAAAACTGCACCTTTATCGATGGTAGTGACACAATAAAACATTTATGTTATGAAGTACACTTTTATTTACTATATCCGCCATATTGTCATTTTGCATATTAATTAAATCCACGTGATATTCTCGCGAGAGGTAAAGGCATTCATATTCCCTCATCAAATAAATCCACTATCAACTGACAGCATCGATGGATTTTTTAGTGGAACGAACTCTTCTCGGAGCATAATTAGGGTCTAAACTTTAAAGATAAACAATTGGATGTTGTTCAGAGTATTGCTAGTGCCAAAAGGAAAAGTTGGTCGCAATTTTGAATTTTGCGGGAATTATTTATCGGCGCACCGGTCACGATCACGTGACATTTGACCTGAATAACAACAAATGTTGGAAAATTAATATTTTTTAACTTCGTCTGTAACGGTTGACCGTTACAACATTATTAAGGTTAATAAAACAGATATTTCGGTTCATATAGGTGAATAAATATATTGGTAATCGGTTTATATGCTTGAACTGTTAATCCAATGAATACTTACATAGATATATTGATTTAAAACCAAGAGGGTAGTTCCTCTACCGCGAGGGAGAGGAGATCACCGTGTTTTTACTATAGGAGTTCCTCTGACCGTACACAGCCAGATGAAATATAACAAATCGTAAAAAGGGCTGGTAAGGTCAGAGAAGGCTCGGATTAACCCTGACCTCGATTGACGGTTCTGCTGTCAATCAATTTTGACACGTCTGGGGGAAAATGCGTGTTACTACCTACACTTGGCTTTTTATGTACACAGCCAGATGAAATGTCAAAATCGTAAAAAGGGCTGGTAAGGTCAGCGAAGGCTCGGGTTAATAAAACACGTGATCGAAAGTGGTGGTACATTTCCCCGGGGTACTTTAATCAGGACCCGTTTATATAACACGAAAACCTACAGTGCCTGGCTAAATTAATGTTGCAAAAGCTCATAGTTACAATATCTGTCAAGGCACACAGCTCCAACCCACTTTAATGTCAATGTTTTCCTCGCTACCCAATTCTTTTGAAAAAGGCATGTTTCATTTCACTGCGCAACACGAAATGAAGCTATATAAATTTAAAACAATAACACGGTGCCGAGCAGAAACAATGAGGGCAGAACAAATGTTTGACATTCATTTTGACAGATCAATCTGGTGGCGTTCAGTTTTCATTGGCCAACAGTTACACGCTTGGCAATCTCGGGCCAATTCGAACTGATCAAGCAGGCTCTCAAAAGGCTACGTTTGATCAGGCACTAGATGTGATTTAAATTGATCATGTCCAGGTAAACGCTTGTCATTTTCAACCGGGCGAGAAAGGTCAAGACGGTACAACACAGACGAACTTTTGATTCACCGCAAAATGTGGAAACTCTAACCTGTTGTGCAAGGCGTAGTATGTTTGCAGGATTAATGTTACTGCTCGGCGACAAAGGTTTTTGCTGCGCATATTCAGTGTTAACTCCCAATGCTGTTGGCCTGCGACGACGCAGTGTCGCATTCGTTATATTCATAATATTATTAAAATATCAAGGCATGCGATGCAATGCATCCCATTTGCACATAAATCGTCGTTTTCTGCGGTAAATCAATCTTATGTTCTTTCAATCTAATCTAAATTTCCAATTTTATTAACTAAATAAAGCCATGGCAGCGCGGAAGTGCATGGGTGAGGGAATGAATGAGCTCAGCTGAATACGAAGCAATGACATGTTTGGCAGTGTCGAAATTACGAAATGAAAAGATAAAATCTCGTCAGATTCAAAGGGCTTGTCATAAGCTTGGACTTATTAATTACTGTAAAAGTATTATCAACTGGAATGTCATTTATTTGGTAGACTCCAAGTCTCTTTCTTTTATATCATTCATTATGTATAGTAATACTAAACCCATAAATAATGAGTGTTCATCATCGTCAGAAAGCTTAAAGAAACAAACCGGCAAAATCACGGCAAAATTACACTATAAAACTCTATCCAGGTGTTCAGTTTATATAATACTGTATATGTGCCGATTAAAATTATATAGTATTTTTCACGGGTTCTTAAAATACCCGTGATTGAATATGTGTTCAATGAATTATGAGTTGATATCTCTTAATTCGACCCTCAATTGTTTGAGTTTGGCCTGGCTAGTTAAAGCCGATTATAGTGTGTCTATAGAGTTTGGATTTTCAAAATATGTAAGTTATATATATACCTCATCGTCAGTAGGCTTGGAAACGGTGTACGTATGTTGTGAACTTTGACTGCTGTTGGCGAGATAGCTACCTAAGTGTGTTAAAGGCAAAATTTGGAAAATTAGGTCAACGTGGCTTCAAAAATGGCATATGACCGAACTGGCCGAACGCCAGGTGAGATTGTGTGATGGCGCGTTGTCCGTCCTCTGTCCGTCGTCCGTCCGATGAAAGATGTAAAAGTAAAAATCGTTTTTGCATACGCATTCTTAAAAATGAAATACATTGCAATTATTAAAACACTGTTTAAAATGACTGAATAAGATGTATTTTGAAGAATAACAAAGGAGATCGTTAGAAAATTCAATTTGCAAGAGGTACATTTTTCCTTTTTAAGAAATTGTGTTATTCAGTTCAAACAGCTCTAGTAGACTGATATTCGCAAAACAGATGTTAAATTTATTCAAAATGCATATTGCAAATCACAGACATGTGTTACTTATTTTACATTTATAGAGATAATTAATGTGTGAGTATAATTCTCGTTATATATTTATATTGAACATAAATAAGTTTTGTATCTATTGTACTTTTGAAAAGTGAGATATGTATCCGTTTCCATTTTATGTTTGTTAGATGTTCTTAATTCTTTTGACCACTTTAATGGATTGATAGACGAGTCCAAATCTATCATTGTAATTATAATCTTGAATAATTGTTTTCTAATGATTTTTCTGGTTTACCCTCCCATATTGAAAGATAAATTTATCGTTCACTGTTTTCCCTAACTTGAGTAAACAATGAATCATAGATCATAAAGCTGTATAATGGAATTGAATTGAATGTTGTTTAACGGCTCATCAACACAGTATAGGTTATTTAGAGCCGCCCCAGAGATAGTGGAAGGATACTTAGGGATTCGGGAACCGTGCCCTACTCTTATTATCGAATAAATCGCTATGGTTCTTTAACGTGCTCGGAGGATAGACCTATACACGGGACCGCCCGGTTTACGTCCCCATCAGACGGACGAGCCTAAGGGAAAGTGTCTTGTCCAAGAACACACCGACGAAACTCAGTGGCACCATGGAGGTTGAACCCAGGGCCTCCGGTTACAAATCCGCCGCGATACCGACTAAATTGGTTAAGCAACAAATAGGAGTGTGCATATATTTGCTGTAAAATAATTAATCCTATTAGTTGGCGGTCCAAGCATTCCAAACAAACTGTTGCTGGCATTTTAAGTAAAATTGTGCATCCATGGCTGATACTTTTTAATAAATATTGAAAAGGGGATCGCATGAAAGCCTTTATAGATAGCCAATCAAGATACGGGTGCATGTTATCTTGGCTTTTTGTTCCTGGTGGTCAAAAACTAGGTCAAAGTTCAAATACGTGCAAAATTTACTATTCGTTATTAGGATACACTATCACTTTTCTACATTGTGAACTACTGGAATGCTAAAATATTGGTTTCAATTATTAACAAACATTCGCTAGTCTATATCTAATTCTGAACTGTTAATCGCTATCTAACACCTACCTTGTCTTCCATTTTTTTCCAGGTAAATACCAGCGGTTATCACTAAGTTTTAAACTGCAGAGAAACATCGGTTACTTCGTGTTCCAGACCTACCTACCATCCATCCTTATAGTTATGCTGTCCTGGGTGTCATTCTGGATCAACCACGAGGCAACGTCAGCCAGGGTCGCATTAGGTCAGTACATGTCTATGTCCCTTCATGCATATATGTATGTTGTTCTGGGAACAATGCTGGATCAACCACGAGGCAACGTCAGACAGAGTCATATGTCAGCATATGTCTATGTCCCTTCATGCATATATGTATGTTGTTCTGGGAACAATGCTGGATCAGCCACAAGGCAACGTCAGCCAGTCGTATTGTGTCAGTATATGTCGATGTCATCTTCATGCATATATGTGTTGTCCATAGAACATTGCTGGCAACGTTAGCTAGGGCTGCATTCAGTCAGTATATGTCTATGTCACCTTCATGCATATATGTGTTGTCCTTGGAACATTGCTGGCAACGTTAGCTAGGGCTGCATTCAGTCAGTACATGTCTGTCACCTTCACGCATATATATGTTGTCCTTGAAACATTGCTGGCAACGTTAGCTAGGGCTGCATTCAGTCAGTACATGTCTATGTCACCTTCACGCATATACAGTACAGGAGCAGACAAGTCATTTCACGTGCCTGAACCGCATAACTCAAACCTAAATAATTGGGGTTGGAGGCAACGTAGTTCCCATTTTGCAAGCACGTGCAGATGCGCGGATTTTATAGTACTCTTTTTAGAAACACTAGTTTAAAGCTTATACTAGATGGCAAAGAAAACAAAACATATCAGCAGTCAGTTATTATGTCGGAGATTCATCAAACAATCGTGTTGACAGGTTTTATTGAGATATCATAGTCGGAAATCGCGGTACAAATGCGAAGATCGAAAAAAACTAGTTTTTGTTTTCTTCGAAATTGCCAATGTTTCAAAACGGGTACAAAAATTGTATATTCTTAAATATTGTTGAAATTGCCAGGAGTCGAAGATCATTTCCTTTTCTACCTTTTTTGAAAATTTCTTATTTTTTCGTGAATATACATTTTGCGTGCCCGTTTTGAAAGTTGGTACCTGCATTTCACTCTTTCAGAGGCTATTCAAAATGGCGGCGACACAGAAAAACACCATGCCTAGGGCAGTCGCACGCCATAAACCCTCACTTCTCCCTGGTGAAGTTCGCACTGTCACTAAAACTAAATTGTGAATTGAATTGAATTGAACTGTTGTATTTCCATTGCCACAGTCCAAACTATGTGCTAAAAATAGCTCACACACACGGTGTACACGTATTAAAAGGTCAAATTATGCAGATGCATGCGTACTGAGTTACACACATAGACATTTGTACAGGAGTGGAATTAAGTCGTTAGACCTTTATCAAAACACTTCAAACAGTGATCGTATATAATTCCAAGTTTTACATGACTGACTTGAGTGAGTGCGTAATTTACACTAGATCTATCATCTATGTCGGAGAATTAATATTGAAAGTGAAACACACCAAGCGAATGAAATGGGTCATGGCATGGATTGTCTGATTGTCTGTAGCCTGTGTAGGGATTTGTGTAAGTAAATACACTTTTAATTACTGTAGTGTAGGACAAGTGTTTAACATTGAAACATATGAAATGGTGGTGGTTCATATATATTATTATTAACTTAATTCTGATAATTTTTAGAACACATGAGTGATGAATGATTGATGAAAATGTAAGCCTACTTATTCATGAATATATGCCACAGTCTTACATTTTGGACAGTATCCAGAAAGCGTCACATTCAATTCCAGTTCAGTTGTGTTTTAAGAAAACTATTATGGAAAGCTGGCATTGATAGCATTAAGAAAGTCGAACATAGTTATTAATATTAAAATTAAATGGAACAATATGTTATTTTTCAGGTTACCACAGCCTGTTTTCACAAAGTCATTTCCCAGTCTCACAGTAATCTGTATAACTACATCAAGAGCATTGTGTAAGCCAGTGTGTAGATAAGCACAGTTTTAAAAAATCTATGAATTTATCAATGTATATATATATGTGGCATTGTGGACCTGCACTTAGTCTCAGACTTCTTATACTAAAAATAAAAAATGAATAAATGGTGTTTTACAGCACATCGACACATAAATAGGTCATATTGTCCATATAAATGTAAAATGTATCAAACAAGATAAAAACATCCTTGTATTACATCTAAAATGTTAAACTTAACCAAGACCCTGACTTAACATAATGTGCTGGCATTGACCCAGCGATAGCATGGCGGGCGATAGCACCATAAAGAACCATAGAAATATATTCATTAGTAAGAATAAGGCAGGTTCTCAAATTCCTATTATATGTGTCTCCTTCCCCTCTCTCTGGGGCGGCTCTGAATAAGGTATACCGGTAAAGTGTTGATCAGCCGAAAACCTTTTTTTTTTAATTCATCTTACATGTAATTTTTTTTTCTAAAATTCATTATTCATCTACATATTTCATTAAACAACTTGTTAACTATTTAAGTTGAAACGAAATCTGGTTACGGTAAACAAAAGATGTATCATTTTTTAACTTTCCTATGTGCCCTTCCCCTCTCTCTAGGGCGGCTCTAAATGACATATAATGTGTTGTTGATCCAACTTAGGCCAGAGTTATTTTGGTGTTTTTTTTCTTTTCTTAGACGCTCCGAACCAGTTTTTGTAAGGTTTTTTTTTTAACACAAAAAAATGGTAAGAAAAGTAACCCGTGATACCCATATGTTGGTCCTGCATTTGAAACCACCAGTGATCATGTTTAAAAATTGAAGTAAAATTAGAAGTTATATAGTTTTTTTCTGGTCATTGTTCCCACCATGTTCTGTTCAATTTATATTCTTATAAAAAAAGTTCTATTGTCACTTTTTATTCATCTATTTCAACTCACCAACTTGTTACCTATTTAATTTGAAAGAAAAATATGTATGGTTAAACAGAATCTGTATCATTTTTATTTTCAGAGTCCCTGATGTCCTGAGACGCTGGGAAACTGTACTGAAGTCACAAAATACGGGAGGATTTTATTGAAACGTGTGTATAGTCACATATATATTATAATAAATTTTTACAACATTATCAACCGAATCAGAAATACTTAAACGAACAAGAATAGAATAATGCGACTGTGTACAATATTATTACTATTTTTTTTGAATCATGAATACCTCATACGGACAGTACTAGCATCAACTTCAAGAAAAATATGTCTAGTAACATTTGTGACTTGAGGGAAGGTTATTTGGACCCACTAATTTCAAAATTCCCAAGATCACCAGTTCAGCAAAATATCATATCACCATACATGTCTGACTGTTGAAAGAGGTGGATCGATGGCGACTTTAACTGACAGTTCATTGGAGTGGCTCAAAATAAGGGCTAATACGAAAATATAAATGTGTTTCTGTTAATCTGACCGACCATGCCCAATTTCTTTATTGGATTAAAATGATGTTTTCTGAATTTTATTGGATTATAAAGTTTGTGGAATGACAGATGGCAGGAGGTGTATATTACTGGTTCTACCCAGAAAAGTGGGTGGTCTGTCTCTGCAAAAAAACAACAACAGATACATGTATGTATATAACCCCACATATGTTGAAAATGACTTGCACCATATAAACAATACAGGCGGAGAGGTGTTCATATTAAAGGGACATGCAGCATTCTTCTTTTTTTTAAACGCCAAAATGTTATAATTTAAATATATGCAAGCGTGTGTAAAATCAATTCTTGATTAATCAATCGAGGTGCAAATTTTAATGATTGATAAATACTTGAATAATGCTGTGTGTCCCTTTAATAAATAAAAACAATTATTGTATGATGCAATTTAATTTTTTATGTAATACCCTTTATATTTGGGATGTTTTGATGTAAATATTTGAAATAAAATGTTTTAAATCAAATAAATAATTCATTTTGATATCTGACTTGTTACATATTTTTTACTTAGTCATGAAAGATAATATTTAAGGCCTTAATAAGTACCTTAAATGTTTATTGTTTACCATTGAAAGGTGAGGCGGCATATGGTGTTAGTTATCTGTGCGTCTATATCCTCCCACAGTTTTTAACCAATCTTTTCGAAACTTTACATGATCTTTATCTATGATGTCTAGAGGAGCATATCGATTTTGCATCAAAATAAAATTTATTTATGAATATATATTCTTGCATAGTACAATTTTCCACGGATTATTTTCAGTGCGTTCATTCAAGTCCCATGGACATATTGAGTTGAGATGTTCGGTTGGCATTTTATATTTGTATACATTCTCATCTTCACCTCTCACCGCTGCGGGTTCAATTCCCACTGGGAGCTCAACTTGTAGGTGAGAAAGTGTCGATTCTTACAGATAGCAGTATGTACACAGTACTGGTTCTACCCAGGAAATATGGCCTAAAATGTGCTATAATGACATAAAACACAATTCAACTTTAAAAATATAAAGTAAAAGAAATGGCCTTCTTTATTTTCCTTCGATGCTATCAGTATAAGTATTACGACAGTGTTTCTGTCTGATAAAAAATTCATCTTAGGTTACAACCGACAAATGGTCTATATTTAAACTAATACAAGTAAGATGGGGCCCTCAAACCCTTTTATGTGTGGGTGATATATTCCACGGTTGATTCATGATACTAGCATGGGACAGCTATAGTACATATGACAGTGCTGAGTGCAGTTGCGGATGAATTGAATTGAATATTTAACGGCTCATCAACACAGTACAGGTTATTTAGAGCCGCCTCAGAGAGAGGGGAAGGATACATAGGAATCCGGGAACCGTGCACTACCCTTATTATCGAACAGATTCCTATGGTTCTTTAACATGCTCGGATGATAGACCTATAAGCGGGACCACCCTGTTTACGTCCCCATCCGACGGATGAGGCTAACATCCGACGGATGAGGCTAAGGGAATGTGTCTTGCCCAAGAACACACCGACAAAACTCAGTGGCACCACCTCCGGTTACAAATCCGCTGCGCTACTGACTGCGCCAAGTTGCGGATGACAATTAGACACTGGACAGTCTAGTCAAAAACACAGCAACAAATATATTATCTGAATATGTTTAAGAATGTACTGTATGCTTGGAAGAGCTTTCAAAAACAAACTAGCTTTCATGATTTTAGTTGGGGTGGGATGGGGATGGGGCGCATCCTTTTAAATCTCAGTTCAGATGCCCTCCCCCTCCTTTTCTCCATCCCAACTCCCATCTTGAACAGTAGCGATTGTTACGTAAACTTTCCACATATGAGAGTGTGCCCAATACTACCCGCTCCATCGAATACGCGCCTGCAGTTCTTGCGAGGTCAGTCGAGTCAAAATTACAGTTAAATCAAACAATTCGTATTTTCGTGTACTTTTGATAAAGAAATAACATGCTTTTCGTGATATGTAGCAAAATTCATGTAATGTGTGAGCTAAAACAACAATTCAAGTATCTCCTCGTACTTTATTTAACAAAAAACACACGGTTGTTGTCATTTTAATCGTATTCTAAAGATGGCATCTTTTAAAGTTATCGCCCCTCGCTTCGACATTTTACAAGGCGTGTCTGAATTTATCACGCAGTAGAGCTTCTAAAAAAAAAGTCGGTACAGACGAAAATCACGAAACCTAAAGGGGAAATGAAATTTCATGATCAAAAATTGTCACAATTTTCCAAATTATGCGTTTTAAAAAATTCAAAATGGCGGACATTTTTTTTTTTTTTGACGTTGCCGAAAGTTGACGTACTACTTTTCGTTGTCAAGCGTGGTTGCGATATTTGAAAGATGTAGGAAAATATCAAGGCTGCTCCCCTACTGATATGTGTTGTCCTTGGAACATTGCTGGAAACGTTAGCTAGGGCTGCATTCAGTCAGTATATGTCTATGTCACCTTCATGCATATATGTGTTGTCCTTGGAACATTGCTGGCAACGTTAGCTAGGGCTGCATTCAGTCAGTACATGTCTGTCACCTTCACGCATATATGTGTTGTCCTTGGAACATTGCTGGCAACGTTAGCTAGGGCTGCATTCAGTCAGTACATGTCTATGTCACCTTCATGCATATATGTATGTTGTCCTTGGAACATTTCTGGATCAATCACGAGGCAACATTAGCCAGGGTTACATTAGGTCAGTAATTAGTCAGTTTGGCTAATGTTGCCTCGCGATTGATCCAGAAATGTTCATATATAGTTACAATAGTTTTGCGCTGATCCCTCAATATATGCATGAAGGTAACAAAGCTGGATATATGCATGAAGGTAACAATGCATATATTGAGGGATCAGCGCAAAACTATTGTAACTATATATGAATAAAGAAGTAGATACGATAGTTTTGCGCTGAACCCTTGATATGTATGTTGTCCTTGGAACAATGCTGGATCAACCACGAGGCAACATTAGCCAGCGTCACATTAGGTCAGTTTATGTCTTTGTTACCTTCATGCATATGTGTTTTGTCCTTGGAACAATGCTGGATTAACCACGAGGCAATGTTAGCCATGGTTGCATTATGTTTGTATATGTCAATGTCATCTTCATGCATATATGTATGTTGTCCTTGGAACTATGCTGGATCAACAACGAGGCAATGTCAGCCAGGGTCGCGTTAGTTCAGTATGTATATGTCATCTTCATGCATATATGTATGTTGTCCTTGGAATCGTATCAAGATGAATGAACGATGAGGAAACGACAGCATGGGTCGCATGATATCGGTATATGTCGTTGTCATCTTCATGCAGGTCTGTTGTCCTTGGAATCATGCTGGGCCAACCACGAAGCAAAGCCAACCATGCCATTGGCATCTTCATAAAACTGTATATGTTGTCATGGTCAATATTTTGGATCAGCCACGAGGCAACGTCAGCTGGGTTGCATTAGGTGGGAATGCCAATGTTTACGTCATATTTATGTGACCGAAAAAGTTGTTATTGCAAGACAAAAGACAGTCACGTTTGTATATGTATTACATTTGTATGTTTTAATATTTCAGTTATACAAGTAAAATGCACGTGTACGTGACTAGTTGTGTGGGTGTCTAGACCAATGCAATGGGGTATTTTAGGTACTGTGTTGAAAACATAGTCTGCCATGTATTGAAATGTAGGTCTCGATGGCTGAACAACATATTGATTTTTGTATTTGTATTATGTTCACACTTGGTTCGATATCTCTCTCAGGAATTCTTATTGCATTAAGATAATAATTGTCGTAATATTGAGGAGCACGTGCTTCCGACTGCCGTAAGCCATTTCTAAATTGGGTTTTGAATTTAAACCCGCAATCGATAAAAGCAGTAAGTTTAATTGGCTAAGATATAGCGCCTGTCATGGATACAGATGCGCATTAGCCATGATATATTGCGAGGTGCACTCATCGTCACTCATCGTGACGTGCAGGATGTATGGCCCAGGGTTTGGATAATTATTTTTTAAAAGATTGCAGAATTTCATTCGGCATGCTTTTGAAAATGTAATTGAAAATAACTGAAGGGTATAGTTTGAAATGAAAGTGTAGTATTGTTTCCACATAATTATATTGTTGTTTGCTGTTAGAATTTTAATACAATGATGACAGAAACTGGATGTGACGGTTTATAATTTCCCTACCAAGGAAACCTTGTGGGAGACAATATGGTTGCTTGTCTTTTTGTACTGCCTTTTTGTACGCTAAACTATTCTAGACAATGGGTATCACTAAGTGCCGTCGGTACAACTTAATAATGACTAGATACGGGTCTGGTAAATGGCACATAATTAGAAAGAAATTGTTAAGTATTCAACATTGAGTAGTAAACTCAGATTAGCCCTTTCAGTTTTCAACATGTATGACTTATGTTTGACAGCTGTTGGTTTAGGTTCAGTGTTAACGATGGATTTTGATTTGAGTATGATTTGATGGGGTCATTTGTTTATTTTTACGCTAGCTACCTACGAACCTTTGTTAGTGTATACGATTGACAGAGAAAAGCTAAGGGTTTCTAGAAGTATGCGAAAGGGTACGGTTGGTGATTTGTTGCCCGCTCTTACACTTAAGTATGGTTTCCCATGTTTCTATTTTTTTACAAATACCATTCTGCGCCATCGCCATCGATGTGATTTCGTGTAGGTTGAGTAGCTTGTGCTGTAATCGATTTACGACAAAATTTATGTATAGTACTACATAGTTTAATTATTTTGTTGAGGTTGTGTTTATATGAATGCGTTATTTATTTATTTGTTCTGGAGAATTGTTTGGGGTCTTATTTAACCGTGTTATTTACCGAGACTATAATGTAGTTATATATGTTCCTAAATATGGCATCTTCTGGAAGTTATTTAACAAATATACTGTTGTTCTATGTTTTTTATGCTCCCCGAAATATTCGGGGGCGCATACAGTTACCGCCATGTCCGTCCGTATGTCCGTATGTAAGTCCGTCTGTCCTATTTTCTTCTCTTAACTCCTCCTACGTTTTTCATCCGATTTTCACGAAACGTCAAAGGAAGTATCAGTATGATGTCTAGTAGCGCATATTGTCGGGAGGTTCCGGTTGAATGACTTTTGGTGGAGTTATGGGACTTTGAAGTTTTTCGAATGAAAACATAGTCCGCTCAACTCCTACTACGTTTTTCATCCGATTTTTACGAAACTTCACAGGAAGTATCAGTATGATGTCAAGTTGCATTTATTGTCAGGAAGTTTCAGTTGAATGGCGGATCCGGGACTTTGAAGTTTTTCGATTCTAAAGCTTGTTCGCTCAACTCAACTCCTACTATGTTTTTCATCCAAGTCTCAATAAACTTCACATGAAGTATTAGTATGATGTCTAGTAGCACATGTCAGTATGATGTCTAGAAGGGCATGTCGTCGGGACGTTCCGGTTGAATGATTTTTGGCGAAATTGCGGGACATTGAAGTTTTTCGATCCAAAATCTTGTCCGCTCAACTCCTCCTAAGTTTTTCATCTGATATCCATGAAACTTTAAAGGAACTATCAGTATAATTTCTAGTAGCGCATATTGTCAGGGTGTTTCGGGTAAAAAAAACATTGGAGTTATGGGACTTTGCAATTTTAAAATATAAAGATTGTAAGCTCAATTGATCATACATTTGCCATCCGATTGCATTTCGGGGAGTATCTATCGGTTCTACCGATTTTTTTTGATTTTTTTTAAAAATGATGGATGGAGGAGATTCGTACGATGTTAATAATTAGAACATGATTAGTCTGAGTAGTAGACAGTTTTAAACATCCAAAATGTTACACATTTCGTCTTTAGATGATAATGGAATCAAAATGCATATGATAATACTGGCATTCAGGAGTTTTTTTGGACATTATTCGTGATATGCATTAGACCTACTGACATTATTCGTGATATGCATTAGACCTACTGACATTATTCGTGATATGCATTAGACCTACTGACATTATTCGTGATATGCATTAAACCTACTGACATTCAAGATATATGGACATTTGATTTATCATTTGTAATTGCTATTACTATGTTAATGATATAGTAATTACGTAAGGTTATAATAGTATATATAAAAGTCGAACAGGAAATGTAGAATTTAAGGACCACAGTCAACCAAAGTCACGCATAGAAACAAACAACAGTTACAAAGATGAATAAAATGTAAGGTATATGAAATGCTAACACGACCTGCGCAGTCTTTCATATACACAAAACAAAAAAGAGAGACAGCTGTATGTTATTCTACGATAAAGTACGGCTGTTCTATTAATTCCCCGCGTATATTTCATCCGTTGGAAGCGCCACGTTACATGACGTCACTTGGTAAATATACGTCACGAAGACAAACTCAACCCCCCCCCCCCCCCCCCACCCCACCCCGCAAGCTGTATCAATGACTTCATTGTTTATCACGTGACTACTAGTGTATTTAAACATCGCGCAGAACTTTGCATACGGGGGCGCCCAATGGAACAGCATGTAAACATAGCAGCCTGATTACCTTGACCTCCGAGATAATATATAGTGCCCCACAACAGCGTAAACAATGGTGTTATTGTTGCGTTAGAATCGAAATAATAAATACGTACCTGTATTTTATCGGTGAATACAATACAATTCGTCGTCAGGTACGTATTTATCATACATAAAACAGTTGACATTAGGGCTACTGCCTTGGAATGGTCGATGGCAAAATATTTTGGCCGCTGTGGGTTTAAACCAGGTTCTAGGGTGTAAAGTTAATTTTCTTTGTGAATATTCTTTTAATACTTTAATAAAAATTAACATATTTGAAATTGTAAATAGGGCTCAATATCAGTGATAGTATGTTCTAAAAATAAATTGAAACGGTCAATGATTTCGGACAAAGAGTTCATTACTTACACGGTATATATACAAAAGTATAGGATTATTATGTCGGACATCGCATTGAGAGGTTTACACAGTATGTGACGTCATTGAGCTTTAGCGCAGATATATCCCTATTGCTTTGTAGTTTCACATATCCGGCCTGTAACAATATAATAATTTTTAAAATTGTGTCTTCTTAGGAATAACCACCGTCCTAACGATGACGACAATAAGTAACGGCGTGAGGTCATCGCTTCCCAGAATATCTTACGTAAAGGCAATTGATATTTACCTGGTTATGTGTTTTGTGTTTGTGTTTGCTGCTCTACTCGAATACGCCGCTGTCAACTACACATACTGGGGTGCACGCGCAAAACGGAAAGCCAAAAAGGTCAAGGACGGAGGAACTTGTCAGAATATTCTCTTCAGAGTAAGTATTGTAACATGTCGTTCTCGGACTATTATTTGATCGTTATCAACTCAATATGTCTTATTAACCTAGATCCCAGTCTGTCAAACTCAGAACAAAATTAAAAACGACGTTGGTATTGTTTGAAGCTATATCGGTCAGTTTTTAAAGGAACATAATTTAAATGAAGAAAGTTGTTCTAAAACTGGAAGATTAGTGAAGATATTACATTTAAAATTTGTTTAACGGTCGGTACAAATACCAACTATCGTTGACATATTTGGTTTAAGTACAATTCAACGGAGATTTTCAAAGCAAAAAAGAGGAACCGCAACACTTTTTCCAAGCATCTAACTATTATTGTATTTTAATACACTGCTAACATAAATACATTTATGTTGTCAAATCCCATTTCAAGGCGGTTAACTCCAGGGAAATGTAAGGTGGCTTATAACTGTCGTCGAGATAATTTAGTCGCGATAATTTTTTCAGCTATTAAGACGATTTTTAAGTCTTATAAATCGACTTATAAGAACAAAGTCTAGATAAGTATCACGACAAACTTAAACCATGAACTCATGATAATGCTCTAAAGTGACATGCTCCATTAGTATGTCGCGTTAGTTTTTTATCTTCGGATCACTCGGATTTTAAGGGAGGGGATAGACTGCTTCACTGCGCTTGTCCCCTTTCACTCAACGCTGTGTAGCAGTCTAACTGGACTATCATTCCAGAGCATTATCGCGACTTCACGGCGAGTTTGCATTCACGACGAGTTAGCAAAGACATTTGTCACGATGCTTTTTGGAATAGTTTTCCTTATAAGTCGACTTATTAGGGCTTAAAAGTCCTCTTAAAGGCATTTGCTGTAGTTTTCCTTGCGCAGCTTTTTTGGGCGACTTCTCTTCTAAAACTATTGGATGGATTTTCCTACAAATTTACAGGAATGTTGCTTTTGATGTCTAGTTGTATTTTTTGTCTTATTTGTCTTTTTTTTTTAATTATTTAAATAAAGGCCTATTATTAGATACATAAAATAGGAAAAATATAGCATTTTGTAAAAATTGCAACAAATTAAAAAATTTAAGCATAATGGCATGGTTCCAAAAAACAATATTAAATCTCAATATGCATGGTGACCTATAAATTTAATTGAATATATTGTCTAAATATATGTTCAAATAAGTGCCTAGGAAGTTTGAACAAATTCTGTTATTAGGAACATAACAAAAAAGGAAAATATACCATTTCTATATAATTTCATACAAAACTTGACCTTTTAGCATAGGGGTAGGGTTTCAAATTCTTTTTCTAAACAAGCATGGGGACTTATCATTTTTATTGTACATTTTGCTTTTATATATGTTAAACTATGTGCTTAGAAAGTTTAATAAAATTCTGTTATTGGGAACATACAAAAAAAAAAAGGAAATTGTATCATTATGGGCTAATTTGTGCATAAATTGTGGTAATGGTCTCAACAGATTTTGTAAAAAAATATAGGTTTTACATAAAGATGAGATTTAAATGTTATTGTAATTAAATGTTCTTTACTTTAATACAATTTTAGCAGAATTGTGACCAATGAATAAATTATTAGACTTCAAAAATATCTTATTTAGCTATTTCATGGACTTGTTCAACTTTTTGGACAGATTGACATGACGGTGGCATTACAAATTATTTTTTAAAATGTTAACAAGCATGGTGAACTACCATTATTTTTGCCTTTTCTGTCTATATATATATAACAGACTTACTCTACAAAAAGTTTAAAGAAAATCTGTTATGTCTTTAATAGCTGAAAAAAGTATCGCGACTAAATTACCACGACAGCAGTTATATGCTACCATAGAAATTACTTCTGTTGTCTCGTATTAAAGAAATCAAGTATGGGTTCTATACTGTGACATATATGTATACCTTTTGGTGGGTGTGTTTTTTCTATGTCAACGGCATACTAATGTATACTTCCAGCATAAAGAAACGTGTATAGAAGAGGCGAACAACGTCAATATTTCACCGCTACCTGGCATAAGAAACAGTAACAATAGCTATCATCAAGTGTTCAGCTTCGAGACTGAGGATACAAATGTGCAGCCAATAATCAGAATGGCGCCCGTGCTCCCACGGACTTGTGTTGCTAGGGGTTATGTTCCCACCACTGTGCTCAAAAGACGTAACGCAAACTCAGTGCAGAAAAAAAAGATTTTTTCCGCAGTGAAGCAAAAGGCGAAAACCTTGAAGCCAAAGTTGCCTATAGTTCGTGATGTCAACGTAATTGACAAATACGCCAGATTATTGTTCCCCATGTTATTTGTTGTGTTTAATATAACATACTGGGGATATTATCTTGCGAAACAGTATGAAGATAATAGGTAACAATATCAAGATAATAGGAAACTAGATCAATATGAAAAGGTGAAACATATATTATTGGTGAATATTTTATTTCGTATGCATATTTTAATCTTTTTCATTGTGTTAAACCTACCAAAAAGCGATGTCATGTCATATATACAATATCAGTCATTCTCCATATCGTTCTTATTTAAAGTATAATGTTTAAAGATGGATCTATTAAAATACATGTATTGAATCCATGGTGTAGCCTTTGCTTTATCTAGACGAGTATTTTTGTTAATTACAAAAAAAAGTATAACTCGTTTTCTCTAGATGCACCTGAAGACATATATTTAATCATAAGACTGTATCTGTTATTGACCATTTTACTTTGTATTTATATGTACTTTTCATAAACATAATCGTCACAGTAACTATCTATTTGAATTAAAAATTACAAAAAGGTTGTATTTAGTGAGTAATTAAAAAATAAACCAAAGGAACCGTATTTGATTTTTCAAACCTGTATTTGCGAAAATTAGAAAAACTGTCCTATTGAACTCACAGGTACGTCTTACCTCGTGTCCGTTTACTTATCTGGTATTTGCTTTATTCTTACACAAAGTGATAACAGTTATTCTAACTATAGAGATCAATCTGACATATTACTCAGTTGTGGTCCACTCAGTTGTGGCCCGTCTGTTTCATGTGTATACTAAGCTTGTTGAACTGGTGAATAATTAAGAATAGTTCATGTACTTTTGGTGAAGATAGGGAATTCCAACACGACGTATAACCATTTTTATCTGAACCGAGGCTCCGCTTATCTTCAGAGCCCAGGTTCCGATTAAAACAGTTATACCAAGGGTTGGAATTTCGCTATCTAAACCGGATACTCATGACTGATTCTACATGTTTCTTTTGCATTTCATCTACATTCTGCGCGTTGACGTCGCCAACTACTAACGTCTTGCATGTTTATTTACACAATGACGTCATGCAACTGTCATTTTTGATCTCAGCGCGCAACTGTTATCTTCTCCGGTATGCAGGATATGTACCTGTTTTAAGTTAGTGACCGGGAGGACCATGAGAGGAAGAAGTATTCTGGAGAAAGATATCACTTAGATTGATGGCAATTCATTAATAATATTGGCTCTAACTTAATAAGCAGTACTATTCTTGCTTAACTGAGTGACGAAACTGACAATACTAAAATGGTTTTATCAATAAAATAGAGTATCATGTGTGACATGATTAAACTTCAAAACAGCATTCGACTTTGGCCTTCAACTATAAACTGACTGAATAGTACTCATAAATGTCGTAGAGTATTACTATACAAATATTCGTAACATATATTAAAGTGATCTCTTATACGGATGGTATTGGTAAAAGACTCACTATTGGTCTGTTATCCCTCTACATTTGTTTTGTTACCTTATATAAAATCTACTATAGTACGTCTTAAGAAACAGAACTTTATTTCTCTCAGGCATAACATTTAATGCAAACATGAGGAATCATACAAAATTCAATCAATATTATAAGTTATGACAATGGCCAACGTTAACAAATACATATGTATATATATACGAGATACAATTCAAAACAGATAACAGTTTGATAAAGGGCAGTGCTCGTTCATTGTGATTCACAGTCATATAATAGCGTTGTTACCTACACGTAACGACAACGTTGACAACAACCAAAAGCATTACAATATTTTATATTAGATACAGTTTACTTAGGTACAGGGGTGGGGCGAGGGGAGTCGTCTTATTGCTTATTCTTTGTTTCAATGAATCCCTTTAGAAAATACCAAAGTGTTCATCTTGGAAATAGTAGCAAAGCATTTGAGTATCTCAATGAGCTTGCTGTCATTATGGGGAGTTACTTATTTAGAAATGTGACTCTGTGTTATACTATCATGAAGTTGCCTCCCATCATCTAAATCAACTACAGGGTACTGAGTTTTGTATGATATGGGTACAAAAACATCAATAAAAAAACAACAAATCAAAATCAACATACAGCCCACACACACACACACACACGCGCGCGCGCGCGCGCACACACACACACACACACACACACAACCACACACACACACACGGCATACGCAAGCAAATCATTATACAGTATTGCAGTATGTATATATATCAGATTGGATCAGACTGCGGGAAGGTTATCATGACCTAATTCATTGACAGAACAGAACAGAACAGAACTGACAGTTTATTAAGACTTATACATAAGTACATCGTCTAAATACATGTATGTATAAATAAATTCATGTCACGTATCCAAGCATACAATATATTTTCTATATATGTTTAACATAGTTAATAGAAATGTATTAACAAAGGCAGTAAGGAAAATCAGCATAACTAATTACATTAGGTCTCAATATTAATAATTGAATTCTGTATAGCTAAAGCTTATTTTATATATTTACAAATGTTCGTAATCTCATTCTTATCAGATGAAGTCAGTAAATTGTGAAACTTAAATACAGATGGATTAACATAGTAAAAACGTTTAATATACTTTTTTCTTAGTTGAAGATAACATCGACAGATACATATAAAATGGTATTCATCCTCTATGTCCCTATCATTACAACCTAAACAATAGCGTTCATTACGATGTGTATTATTACGTGAGTATCTTTCTGTTTGTATTCCCCTCACCGCTGTAGGTTCGATCCCTCAGGGGCCTAGGAATCTTTATGTGAGGAAGCTATCCAGCTGGCTTGCGGAACGTCGGTGGTTCTACCCAGGTGCCCGCCCGTGCACGAAAATTGCCCGGAGGGGCACCTGGGGTCTTCCTCCACCAGTGGAAGCTGGAAAGTCGCCATATGACCTTAGCTGTTGGTGCGACTATAAAATCCAATGCAATTCTGTTTGTATTCTCAAAAGGTGTACAGAAACCCTCAATTTCACAAAGTATAAACGTAGACTTCTGGGTACTATATCTAAATATCGTTCATATTCAAAAGAGGTTTTAAACACTCTATACAGATTCAAAACAGAACTGTTATTTACACTTCCATACCATTCCTGTTTAAATGTATCTATTATTCTACACTTAAATTCACTAATAAATGCGTTAACATGTAATGTATTAGGATTTTCAAATACATATGCAAAACCAGTCATTTAACAGCTTCTTTACATTAGAAACCCAGTTTGTATAACCTTTATTACAGTCATCAATAGCCTGGTTATACACAGTTTTCATTATTATGTTATTACTGTTGTGAATTTTAAACCAGTATTTTACAATCCTTACATATCTGTTGATATATAAAGGGTATCTTCAAATTCTCAATATACAGCAGCATTGATTGTGTTTATTTTAACCTGTAACAATCTTTTACAAAATTTTAAATGTATACGTTCTACTTCTTTGGATTTGGTGAAACCCCATACTTCAGATGCATAACTTAATATTGAGATCATATTCTTTGCATTTATATAGTAAAGTATTCATAGCCTTAAGGGCTTTTCCAACCAAATGCTCTTGGTTCAATGTAAAACTCCCAGTATAATTTATTACAGTGCCTAAATAATTAAAATTATCTACTACTTTAATATAATGGCCATTATAGGTCCAAGTCTCGTCATGTCGTATTCTACCCCTCTTACGAAATACCATAATTTTGGTTTTGGAAGTATTAACTTTTAGGCCCCATGCATTGCAATATAAGTAAAGATTGTCCAAATGATTTTGTACTTCTTCGGGTGATTTGCCTAAAATGGCCATATCATCTGCAAATAACAACAGGATCAACACAATATCGTCTATATTTAAACCAGAGTTAATACTATTCTGTAAATAAAGTTCTAAGTCCTCTATAAACAGAGAAAAAGGTATCGGGGACATTACCTCCCCTTGGCGTAAGCCAACAGCATAACTAAAGTAATCCGAGTAAGATGTATATGCTTTCACACAAGATTTGACATTTTCATACATATCTTTGACTAATCTAAGTAAGTTACCTTGTATACCAGATTTGTAAAGTTTCAGCCACTATGCATTACGATAAATACTATCAAAACATTTAAGCAAATCGACATATATAAAGTATAAACGTTTGTTTTCATTTATGTAATTTTGCACAATAGACATTAGAATATATATTGCGTCAACAGTTGAACAACCTTTCCGAAATCCGAATTGCGCATCCGAAATAGTAGCGTTATCTTCACAAAATGACTCGATGCTCTTATTTAAAATCGTGGTAAGTAATTTTGAAAAACAACTAACAAGTGTAATCCCTCTGTAGTTATTAACATCATTAACAGAGCCCTTTTTATGCAGAGGGATAATGACACCCTCTGTCCACTTTTCTGGAAAGAAACCTGATACTAAAATGCTATTAAATATATCACATAAATGACTAGATAATATATCAACACCTCCAATAAAGTATTCATTTAATATACAATCGCTACCAGCCGACTTATTACGTTTTAAATGTTTAATTGCACTATGTACTTCACTAACAGAAATAGGCAGGTCCAACTCTGGAAATGATGAATTATCTACATTAAAGTCATGATTGACCGTGTCAAACAAAGATTAGATTCGCCTTGCTGTTTTATTTTTTTATTTTATATAATATAAGTAGATACAGCAAGAAATCCGCGGATCCACATGTTTTGCCTAACGGGGCGGGATTTAAAAAGAAAAGATAAATTATGCTTAAATTAAAGTTTGTAAACATTTTAATAACTAAAAACAATGGAGTTTACAGTTTGCTGAGATGACATTTAAGTGCATTTGTTTAAAAATAAAATGCCATTCTATAAAAAAAAAAACGTCAGCTCCAAAAAGTAGGTCAAGTTCATAGATGAAAACCATGCGTCCAAAAAGATATCACTACCCAAGACACAACTATGTCAAAATAGAATGTTTTGTCTTCCAAAGATTAAGCTATAAACTAGGTTTAAAGCATCTAGTACATGACTATAGTTCATGAGAAAGTGATGTAAATGTAACAATTGAAGTTATCTGCCCTTTGCTTGGATAGTGAAGGTCACATCCACATTTGCTTTTTGACACGTTGTGATGTACTACCCAAGAAGCAACTATAAGCGAAGTTTGAAAGGTCTAAAGCATAACGTTTGTGAGAAAGTGACCTAAACACAAATGTTGAAGGTACAAATTATTAAGTTGCTTGGAGGGTCAATGTCACATCCACATTTGCTTTGTCACGTTGCAATGTACCACTCAAGATACAACTATAAGCAAAGTTTGAAAGGTCTTAGTGCATACAGTTTGTGAAAAAGTGACCTAAACGCAAAAGTTGAAGGTAAAAAGTGTAAGGTTATCTACCCTTTGCTCGGAGGGTCAAGGACACATCCACATGTGCTTTGTCACGTTGCGATGTACCACTCAAGATACAACTATAAACAAAGTTTGAAAAGTGTAGTGCATACAGTTTGCGAGAAAGTGACCTAAACGCAAATGTTGAAGGTACAAATTATTAAGTTATCTGCCCCTTGCTTGGAGGGTCATGGTGACATCCACATTTGCTTTATCACGTTGCAATGTACAGCTCAAGATACAACTATAAGCAAAGTTTGAAAAAGTCAAGTGCGTACAGTTTGTGATAAAATGACACTAACGCAAAACTTTAATGTTGACGCCGCCGCCGCCGACAGAAAAGCAACGCCTCTGTCTCTCTTTTTCTTCGAAAAGGCGAGACAAAATTCGATCAGAAAATGCAGAGTTCCCATAATGCAGTTAGCCAAAAAAACATGGACTCAAAGCAAACAAAACTATAAGGATAGAAGCAAAGTATGCAAGACCAGAACAAATAAAAGAGGTTCCTCTTTGAATTGTAAGTGACAAAAATGCCGCTAGGGTTTAGTGTAGGTGCTGGGGTGCAAAACATCGCAGTCATCATAATTAAACGGTACAGTGAAAATTAAGAAATCTCCGTCAGACTGTATCCCCAACAAGGTAGGTATGACCATATGTGTTGTGTCCCTGAGCAAGACATTTTATCTACATTTGCTTAGTGCTGGTTCTATCAAGGAAGACATAGAGAGTGATTAATGAGGGTACCAACACCCCACCCACCCACCCACACCCCCCTCACCCTGGCATCTGGAGTACTGGCTTTTTTTGGGCATGGCATCTGGAATACTCCCTAACAGAGGGTTGGCATCTGGAATACTATTTGAACCATGCGAGGGCCCGTAGGGCCCGAGCTCTCTAGGTGGGTCCGGGGGCATGCGGAAAATTTTGAAACCTAGGTGCTCTGAAATGGCATTTCCAGCAATCTGAGACATAAATTAGCATTTTTTTAAATTTTTGGATGGAAAAAAATATTTTTTGATAAAAATACGGCGTACGCGTATGAAAAACTGCGATGTCGGCGTACGGCGTACCACAACCCGGCGTACGAAATACTGGCTAATATGGGTCGGAATCCGGCGTACGAAAAGGGGGTCGGTACCCTCATTAATATAAGCTTTCGTTACAATCGATGTAAAATAAGTCAGTTTAAACTATGGTATGTATGATTAATTGACGATACGTATATAAGTAAACACAAATATGTTCATGCTTATATGAATATAAAGAAATAAAAGCCTAGACATTAAGTCCTCAATGACTTGGCAAAAGCCAGACCAACATGCGAATAAACTGTTAAGGAAACGAAAAACAAGATCGACGATAACAATTAACCGTCACCTTCCTTTCCGGGATTTATGTAACATCAAAAAGTCCACAATATGGCTGGTGATTTCTCAATCATAGACATCAAAGAGTCCACAATATGGCTGGTGATTGCTCAGTCATAGACATCAAAGAGTCGTCCACAATATGGCTGGTGATTGCTCAATCAAAGACATCAAAGAATCCACAATATGGCTGGTCATTGCCCAATCATAGACATCAAAGAGTCCACAATATGGCTGGTGATTGCTCAATCATAGACATCAAAGAGTCCACAATACGGCTGGTGATTGCTCAATCATAGACATCAAAGAGTCCACAATATGGCTGGTGATTGCTCGGTCAAAGAGGAAGGAATAGTGGTAAACTTAAAATGGGTCAACCACTAGTTGGTAGTGGTTGGTTCTACCCTAAATATCAAGCCTATCCTAACCGAGGCACTTGGATTTCTTTTCTTTTCTTTAAACAGTTTCTTCATATAGAAAACTATAATTTATTTTTCTCAAAAATAACTGAATGTACAGGCGATATATAAAAGTATAGGTTTTAGATCGGTATTTAGTATGTCTATATATATATACATAATTGCATACTGTTACTTGCTTACGCCAATATTATATTGACAGTTATAAGAAACGCGACACGAGAATTTCCGCTATATGTAATATTTATAGCATAATTTTTCGAGTATATGCGATTTATACTGCTTCTCGAGGGCCGTAGGCCCGAGAGTGCAGTATAAATCGCATACGAGAAATATATATGCTATAAATGTTTTGTACCAGAGCCATTTATCCAACTACGCATGTACAAGAAGTTTTAGGGCGTTGCAATTTTCAGTAAAAATAACAGCTCGATCCAATCAAGAAACAGCATTATCACGCGGCAGGAGCATGACCCATGTTTTTATTATTACATCCAATCGCTTGTGTGTGTATATTATTTGGCAAATCCAATGTCAAGGAGTGCGTTTTGATAATGGGTAGTCGTGTTTTACATATTTGATTGACAGGTTGTGTGTAAACATTTCAATAACGCGCGTGTAAATTGAATAGACCCTGGTATAACTGCCGAATCTGTCATTTATAGAACGGCTGAAATATACCGGCCTTTATAGCACGGTTTAGAAGCAGACCTTCAGGTTTATGAAAAATATACCAGCAAGAACAAAGGAAAACCATTAGAGCTATGGTACAAACTGTATATACTGCACACTTCTTTCCATATACATTCCAAGGAAATCCCAAGATGTTGTTTTTTTAAAAGTTGCAGTTAGTTAGAGAAAGGACACAACTGTGATGTTGTAGACGTTTTAATCACAGTACACGTTGAACAAGAAATTCATAAATGTTGAAGTTCCTCTTCGAAAAATTAATCCAGTTCAGTACAGTCAGTGTTTAACGTAAACAGTTTGCAAAATTGTGCATCCTAAGTTTGTGCAAAATGAAACTATTTGCTGTGTTACGTGTTCTTTTAGTATTTTTTCCGAAAGGAAAGATCTTACGTAGCCATGTACCTTTCAATTAACATCAGCATATTGTACAGTCAATATATTGCGTAAATTCCTGTCGCGTTTCTTTTTCCTTTCAGTATACTTTGAAAGACAGTTTAAATATAAAATAAAGTTAATAATAATCTACGGTCTAACGGCCGCGGATGGGAAAAATAATTGCAGGTTTTCACTTATATCATGAGATAATTGAATTGAATTGAATATTGTTTAACGGCTCATCAACACAGTATAGGTTATTTAGAGCCGCCCCAGAGAGAGGGGAAGGATACATAGGAATCCGGGAACCTGCCCTACTCTTATTATCGAATAGATTCTTATGGTTCTTTAACGTGCTCGGAGGATAGAACCGGGGCCTCCGGTTACAAATCCGCCGCGCTACCGACTGCGCCACGCCAGCCCTCATATCATGAGATAATATAATATGATATTTCAGGTGATAAAAAAGAACGGCTGTACGGTTGTTTCACGTGTCATTAGGGTGTTGTCAGCATAGCAGGTATAGTGCACACTTACCCTATACATATGTTTTACCATGTATAACCCAATTAAATTTGCATACATGAAAAGCAATTGCCTCATTTCTATTTCATAATATGTTTGACAACATCTGGTATAAAACGTCGTTCAAATTCAGTTATTTTTTAGGTTTAAATCGTCAAAACCGTACAAATTCGAGGGTTAGTTTACCCCACCCGCCTATTTATTTAGTGTGTCTCATTTGTTGGATGTCCGTGGTGTCTTCGTATTACCATTTTAGGGTGGTAACTCAAACATTATATATGAAAGAATAAGATCAACAAGATGAGATGCAATAATTGCGGTTTTGGGGTGGGAAAGTTATATACTGAACAAAAAGAAAAGTAGTTTTAATAAAACAATGTTTGATGTTTGTAAGCAAATTCAGAAGAAAGAGTTTTAAAGTTGGCAAGTAAAAATCTGTTATGGATAATCAAAACTTCAAAGGGGTGTAATTTGATGATTTTAAGAAATTAATAAAATCGACTAAACCTTAACAAAAAGTAACAGTGGGTGGGGTAAATTGACCCACACACACACCCAATCGCCACCAATTTAATGCATAACAGTGAGTTTTATTTTAAGCAGTGTTCATTGTCAAAAGAACCATATTGATACGTAAACAGTACAATGAAACCATTTTTTAATAGAAAATATCAACATTATTCCGGTGTGATAATGATATGTGAGTGATATTAGTATTTAACATGTATATACAATATTCCATAAATGTGCTAGTACATACCAAAAGTAACCGCTGGTAATACCATAACCACACGTGATACATCCATACAACCGCTGTTTTATGCCACCTGAAAGTGTTAGCTGATGGTATAGGAGAATATTTGCCGGAAATGAAGTCGACTAAAACATAACAAAAAGTGTGGGTGTGGTAAATTGACCCTAACATTGAATTTAAAGCAGTGTTTATTTTCAAATGAAGCATATTGATACTTAAACAGTATACTGAAACGATTCTAAAAAAGAAAATATAAATAAATGGCTAGATAATGATAATAAAAATTATGTGAGTTATATTAGTATTTAACATGTATATAAGATATCCATAAGTGTGCTGGTACATACTTAATGCAACCGCTAGTAATACTCTAACGACAGGTAAAGCAACAAACACAAACAAGAGATAAAAGTAGCAGACGGTTTTATCGTCTGTTCATGAGTGGTAATGTACCGTGCAACACCTCCCACGCCTCCTAGCACCGGCTTAAGCAATATTCCACTTTAAATAAGTACTGATAAAGGTGATCCTTTGAGAGCAACTAACACAATTAAGAGAATAAAGCAGTAGTCTCGGTTTTATTGAGTCTGTTCATGAGAAGTAATGAAAGAAGTAACACTTGTCACGCCCCCTAGCACCGGCTTAAGCGGTATTCTACTTCAAAGCCACCTATATTGGACTCGTTGGTCCCAAAGGACCAGTAAAATATAACACTACTGATTCGTAGCACGGGGAGACTTTTTACAGCCGCCACAAAGATTTTTAAAGCCACAAAGATTGGGTTGGATGATCCCAAAGAACCAACAAGTAATACCATTACTGATTTGTAATCGGGCGTCTGTTTACAGACGTCACTCAGCATAAATGCTGAAAAGGGGATCCCTTGGAAGAAACAAATACAAACAAGGTAAAAAAGTAGCTGACTCGGTTTTATTGAGCCTTTTTATGAGAGATAAAACAAGGTGGAACACCTCTCACACACCCTAGAACCGGCTTAAGTGGTAATATACATTACATCCACAACGATTAGGCTTGATGGTCCCAATGGACTACTAAGCAATAAGAGTACTGATTGGACAACTGATCACAGACATCCAACAACCGACTAAACTAACGCTAGTGTGAATGTCAATACATACTGAAAAGGCGATCCCTTGGAAGCAATTAACATAAATAAGAGAGAAAAGTAGCAGACTCGGTTTTGTTAAGCATTTTCTGACTTATCAAACACATATAAACACCATATTAAAAGTCGAAAACCTATATCTTGTGTTGAAAATTCCTCTAATTTCATAACTTTAAGATTGGTATTTTATGTTCATATTAGTCAGTGTGTAAGCTATTTGTAAGTCTAATTGCTTCGAATAGTTTTGAAATTATTGTATCATGTCTAAAATAACAGAAACTGATAATGAATGATAACATATTGATATTTTTAATGTTTGTGTGCTCATTATAAATACGAAACATGTATATTTACCCCACCCACTAATGCAGAAATAGTCGTTTGATTATTTCTTTTTTTCAAAGCCGCTTAACATATTGTCTTAACATGTAGAAGACATAAACATTGGCAATGGATACATCTGACTCCATTTCACACTCAGTTTAGTTACCGACATTGTATTTAAAATTGTTGACATTGTCTCCCTTAATAACAACTGCAAATCTATACGTCACGCTAAATTACGAGCTTCGTTTTAATATTAATGTACATAAAGCACGGTTATTTTAATGGCCTTAGCAATGCTACTGAACAAAACAAGTAACTTCCGATTTTTATACATATATATTTTTCCGTGTGTAAAGTCGGTGAACATGTACAATGGACTACATATACTCAGCCTTGACCCAAGGTGTCCGAGATTATTGATTTTAGCCGCCGTGTATGTAGTAAACAATAGGATCAGCATGAACCTCTATTTTCAAGTGCAAGCACGGACCAGCAAATTCCGTGTGTTTTCAAACCGATATGTGTATCCTATCGTACAGACTTTTGAGTCGATACAAAGGAAACGTTTCGAAATTTTGAAACTATTTCAATTTCTCATTATTTGCAATGCCGAGAATACGTAAAAAATTAAGAGAACGAACAATTAGTTGCTAGTATGTCAACAGAAGATGTTGCAAGAGCTGTTGGGAGCTCTAGCCGTGCTGTTAGGAGTTTGAGGACACGTTTTCAGCAAACAGGAAGTACCGACGACCTACCACATAGTGGATTTCCACGTGTCACAACACGCGCCCAAGATCGCTATATCATCAATATTCACCTGCGGAATCGGTTTAAGACAGCAACTTCTACCGCAGCTACCACCCCTGGTACACATAAAAACCGATTTATCGACCAAAGTGTGCGAAATCGCCTACGGTGACAAGGTCTATCTGGACGTCGGCTTTACGTTGGTTGCGTCCTCAATCAACGTCATCGTCACAATCGCCTCGAATGGTCGCGAAAGTCGCGAGCACACTCTCGTTGGACCAGACAACAATACCGTCCTTTTCTCAGATGAGTCAAAATTTTCACTTTCCCGTAGTGACGGTCGGGTTCGAATATACCATAGAAGGAATGAGCGTTATGCCGAATGGCGTGTGCTTCAGCGAGCGGTCATGGTTTGGGCAGGTATTGTCCATGGTAACCGCTCACCACTTGTCGTGATTGACGGTAATTTAAATGCACAACGCTACCGTGAGGATATCCTGGCCAGCCATGTTGTTCCACTCTTTCAAAATAACGTCAATATCACAACGTTCCAGCAGGATAACGCCATACAGCTCGGGTCACAATACGTTTTGAAGGACCAATAACATTAATTTCAAAGACAGCTGCTGGCCCTCTAAAAGCCCAGATATAGACGTGTTAGACGTCGCCCGAATCCTCCGTCGAACGTAAATGAACTTCAACAAGCATTGACTGAGTAGTGGAACAACATTCCACAGGCAGACATTAACACTAACCAATTCCATGCGTAGGCGATGTAACGTATTCATCTATTCGCGTTGTGGTCATACCCGGTATTAAGGTGTGATTTTGGTTACTGCCCCCTACCACAGTTGAACCGTAATCTCCTTCTATTCCGGTTATTTTGTGGTCATCTCTTTTTTTAATGAAAGGGACATAGAAGGATCTTACTATTAGCATATAGTCTCCGTGGCATAATGGTTAACGAAGATTTATACGTGATTTTATGATGAAAAAGTACGAAAGGAGAAACTATTACAAATTGATTGCAGATACCCTTTAAATTTATTTCTGCGTTTATAACGGAGAAATTGTATTTCACTCACCTTAAAAATATTTCGTATGTGTCGTGCTCGGCCGTTTCCAAAGGTCCATTATCATACTCTTTTTTTACATATGCCCGATCCTATACATAATCAAGGATTACGACTCGCTTTTTAGGTGCCTTTCGTACATCACCAGCCGAAAGTATATATGTTGAAGCTAATGAACCATCCCTGTATCATCAACGGGACAAATTAACCATTCAATATGCCATTAAATTACAATCTAACCCTTCAAACCCAACTTTCGATACCGTTTTTAATCCTAGTTATGAACCCCTTTTTGATCGAAAACCGAAGGCCATTCGACAATTTGGTCTTCGTATTAAACCAAAATTAAGAGACATTGAAATCGACCTAAATTTGATTGCCAATTACAAAGTACCACAAATTCCACCGTGGACATTGGAAACACCAACAATTATGTTTGATCTTTGTAACAGTAACAAATCCAGTACAGACCCTACTGTCTTTCAAAGCAAATTTAATGAAATTAAATCGAAATACAATAATGTTCAACATATATACACAGAAGGTTCTAAAGATGGAGATAAGGTAGCTGCAGCAGCTGTTGTTCACAAAACACAGCGTAAAGAGCCGCCTGCCTGACAAGGCCTTTATCTTTTCAGCTGAACTTAAGGCATTTGAACTTGCATTACACTATATTTAGGAATCTGATGATGACCATTTTGTAATCTGTTCTGATCCCCTTAAACTCTTCAAGCCCTGGGTATTATGAAACATGATAATCCAATTATGCTTCAACTTTTAGAAAAGTACAATTCTCTTATAGTTGACAATCTTATTATTTTCTGCTGGCTTCCAAGCCATGTAGGAATACGTGGTAATGATCGAGCTGATAGTGCTGCTAAAGCAGCATTAGGTTTACATATATCTAATGCCAAATAGCCTTATACTGATTTTAAAAGTTGTATAAACACATATATTCGTAACTATTGGTAAGCCGCTTGGGATTTGTCAGTTAACAATAAAGTCCATTCAATTAAACCGTTACTCGGAAAATGGCTTTCTCTAGTAGACCCATTATTTATTTATTTTCATTTTTTTTTGTCTTTAGATATTTTTATTTTTTACACAATTCTTTTTTTCCTTTTTTTGGATTTGACGAAACAGGAAGCATTGGTATGATGCCTAGTTGTGCATATTGCGTTTTTTTCCAGTTCGTTGATTTTTGATGGAGTTACGGCCCCTTGACATTTTTATTTTTACTTTAAATTTCTTGTCGGCGCTACTCGTCCTAAACACCTTGTTGGATTTCGACGAAACTTGGCAGGAAGCATTGTTAATATGTCTAGTTGTGCAAATCGCTGAATATCAATGAAATCTTGGACAAGTTCAAAAACCAGCTAGAATAACGACAGAGTTATGGCCCTTGATTTATTGAAAAATGCTATTTTGGTTTTTTACTTTGTTAAATATGTAGCTACTTCATTTTTTATCTGATCTTTACCAAATTTGTTTAGAATGTTAAAATTTCAGCTCCGCCGAAAATTCAAGATGGCAGCAACAGCTAACTAAAAATAGATTTTTAAAGAAATGTCACTGTAAGTGACAAATGACCCCGAAATGATTTTTGACCTCTAAGTGTGACCTTGACCTTGGAGCCACGGACCTGGATATTGTGCGCGACACGTCGTCTTGTTTTGGTGAGTACTTGTGCCAAGTTATCTTGACGGATTTTCATGAAACTTCACAACAGGAATGTTGCTCTTGGTGTCTAATTGATCCTAGCAAAATTTCAGGTTAGCCGGTAATTCAAGATGACCGCCACGTCTAAAAATAGATTTTTAAAAAACAAGTTTGTAGCGACATTTTGAAAACTATAAGTGATATTGATATAGAACTTTTTCTAAAATGATCAGCATGAAATGATGCTGTTGAAAATATTTTGATTCGACATATTAAACATTGTTGCCAGCGGTCATCTTTGTTTACATAGAGTTATATATAAAAACTTGTAACGACTACTCTGAAACTTTTTGACAGAGTTCCATGAAACTTCCCAGGAATGCGGATCTAGCTATCAAAATCTATCAGTAGAGCTGCAAGGTCATTGACCTCTTGTTAAAATAAAAAAGCGAGAAAATACAAACAATATATTTAGGCAAACCTGCAGAAAAACAGCGCGCTTGGTGAAAATGCTGAATGCTAACTCTGGACAACCAATGGCTACAGAAACGCATATTGGCTCGGCCCAGACGTCAAGAGGACTAAATTTATCTATATTCTGACTTGACATGCATTTAAAATTAGGCAGAATATATCTGGGGTATAGAGGTCAGTCGACCAGTCGCTTTTGTCACAAATTGTATATTAATGCTGATCACCTATCTCTTGAGCCCAACTATATTAACAACCAGCACACTGCTTCAGTGGAGGGACATGATAGGAACATGTCAACTACTCTGGTTGCATTCTTCACCTAAGGATCCCTAAGTATATGTTGATGTAATTGTCTTACATTATATTGTATTGTCTTCTCAATGTGTGTGTGTCTTCTTCTTATTCTTCTTCTCCTTCTTCTTATTCTACAAGTATATCATGCGTGATTTAAAAAAAGTGTGTTACTGGTTTATCTACTTTTTCTAAAAGCAGTACATGCTTTTCTTATATGTTTTACCCAGACTGGGACAACATTCTGGGGAATCCGTAGGCAGCGAGCTTATGGTAATGCATTATAATCGAATTAGAATTATTATCATATAAGCGCTATCGTTCGTATTACAGCTATTGATGTCGATCCTAATTTATAACACGGTGATCCCATCTACTTCGTAGCGTACAGTAACAACATTACAGACAGTTTCTAAGTGCTTTAGTTTAAGTAGTTGAAACTGTTTTGGGGGCATATGTATATTTATATGACTTTCACATCACCCATACAGCTTTGGTAATTATTGTTAACAAATTTGATACTTTGATGATTTTATATATATTTCCTACTAATTATGACAATGGATTGGAATAATTAGATACAAATAAAACACTTTACAAAACTGAAAAGATAAGAATGATTATCGGGCAGTACGTTATAATTCCAAGTATAATGTCTGTTCTCGCAATGTACAGATTTCCCAGGAGTAGAGAAGGCTAATTAAGACTATTGTACAGTCAGTAGCTGTGGAGAATAAAAACAAGGACGACCACAAAAAGTAAATCTAACATTATTTTTATGTTAATATTTCTTCACATTTTCCTGATGAAATAATTATGAAGTGCACATTCTGTCACTTATTATTCCAAGTGTGTCATGTTTTATAGTACGCATGATCATGTCGACCCTGACATAGCTTGTAATGGGAATATCCACTTTTCCATAGTTGTGTCTGAACACAGCAGAAAAAAACGTCTGCCTCAAAATTTCTAGAGTAATTAACATTTTGGGGAGCACTCTTCGATAAGCTATAATTGAACGATTTGCATGTCTGCGCGTTATAGTTAAACTGTATACTTTCAAGTTCTTCTTCACCGATTCACATTCGTAGCGCTGACCCTAATAGCATCGTGTCGTGTTAGTCATTCTCAACACCGATACGTTATGGGGGTCGGGAAATGACGATCTTTGTCCACCAACGCACTAGAGAGTGACGTCGACATCGGCTGCAATCTCCAGTGTAACACATACTGGTTGTGAGTTGGGCTCGTTTGATTTTTCAACTGAAAATCAGGACAAAAACTCTGTATATGCGTTTTCGTAGACATGTTTTGTATTCCTTTGTATCTGAATATGTGGTAAGTATGGTAACCATGACAGATTTCCATGATAATAGCGAGGATTGTGCGCATATAAAATCGATTCAAGCTAACCAGTAGGCCTTATTGCCTACTGACCGTTCCAAGTCGGTAACCCTGTCTTCATCACCCTTTCTGTTGTTTTTTGTCTCTTTTATTGTAGTTTCAAGTCCTTATTTGCAGTACAGTGCGGACCTACGATGCCATTGCGTTCGGACGCTGTGGTTTGTATAGGACCCTATATATCATTTTCCAAGCAAGTCATTCACAGGATCTGTAGTCTGAAGACGATGTGCTCAACAAAGCAACAGTAGGTGGTATTGATATCTTTCCGGCTGCACTTAGAGTTGTTCCTGCTACAGATCCCGCTACAAAGTAGCACATAACCCCTTTACTGCAACGTATGCATTTATTCTCAAACAAAGAAGCTAGTCGCTTCTGGACTCACACCACTATTATCTCCCTTGAATACTCCTGCCCTACAGATGAAGGAGGTAGATAAAAAAAAAACAAGTTCGCTTTTCTACATTTTACAGTATACATTGATTTATCTTTACCAGGTTCTAAATCTACAGCATTTTAGGAAGAGATCCCAGAAAAATGCATGTTGATATAAGATTTCTAGCTAATTCTGCCTCATTTTACACATCATGGGTCTAATCTCCACGGGGTTGTATTTTTATCTAAATTTTGATAGGTGTCACGCAAACATGAAATTAAAAAAAGTTCAATCTGGTAAATATTCGTTAAAAGTTAATAGCATGCAGATATTGGATCAATGAAGAATTTAAGCATAAATACATGTTGCAAAATCTTTTTTATCTCTATGCCACGAACAAAAACATTACAATGGGACCCTATGGAAAATTAATTGTGGTGTGAGACGTTCTTATCGTCTCTCATGTGTTCCATCATAATGATGGACGCTTGGTTAAGTAGTCCTTATATAGCAGAAACGTTATGAAACACTTTATAACTGCAGCTGCAAAAACTGGGACGAGTCATCAAAGATGCTGGATTTCAAATAAATGTTACTATGTAATCAGACTAGATAGGATTTCACTGCCAACACTGCAGATTGTCACTGTGTCCTTGGTCATTATAGTATAATATTTCTAAAACACATTTCTACATTGACATGCTAATTGAATGGCGGTTCATATAAAAAGTGTTTTCATCGATATACACTGCTATTATAATTTGAAATGTGCCTGAAGTTGAGTGGCGCTAATGTTGTGGAGATGTTTTGCAATATATTCAACAATTACTAATGTATAAAAACAATTTGCTTTGCATTTTGTGACCCTATGTTATGTGATAGTACAGAAATATTGCCAGATATATTCAACCAAACTTTGCAATAATAATAATGATTTTAAAATATGAAAGGTGAGTTTAAAAGTAACGGAACGCAGTCTTAAGATTGCCGTGTGTCACTTTACATTTTGCAAAAATGTTGAGATATCTTAATGAAAACTTGTTTTTAATTGATGAATGGTCTATGTTTGCCAAAAACCATGTGAACTTTAGTGACCGTAATGCGTGATTTAAAAAAAGTGTGTTACTGTATTACAAGTTAACTCCTTCAGCAAGGTTTTTAAATGTTACGAACTACGTAGATCATTCTCAAAGTTCTATCGCCGCAACGAAACCCTACTGGAATAGTACAACATCCACCTAAAACCATTTCTGTGATTAGGAATATCTTGCAGCCTTTATTTTATGGAGATATGACCTAAGGTTTCGTGGGGGTGGTGGTGGTGGTGGGGGGGGGGGGGGGGGGGGGGGAGGTGGGGGGGGGGAATTGTCTGGCAGGTTTCCTGTTCACTTACAAAATAAATCGGGAACTTCGTCAGAAAATGATACGACCCTTTAGTATTGCAGCGTACTTCATACTTAGCGTTTGACCCCTGTACAGTCAGTCATTAGGCTTCACTTGTTTCTTGTGCGATGGTTGAACGATTACCTGGTGGGATTCTGTGATAGCACATTCTGAACCCTGAAAACGGAGGTAGGCCGTTTTGCATACTGACCCTACCAAGTGTTTACCACCTTTTATGTTGTGTATTGTCCTGTTCATTATGTAATTTCATTTTCTTTTTTTATTTAGATATATACGTATTTTGGGGTTTCTGCTGTACTTTTTTTTTTGCCTCAAATTACAGCAGAACGACCCAAATACATATATAATAAATCACCATGAAATGGTGATTTACTTGATTTTAAAACTTTTTTAAAATAGGGGTAGTGAAGATTCCAAGTTTAAATTTCTTTTAATAGTTATCAAAATTACAAAATTATTGCATTTTTTGTAATATAATTAAAAAATGTTTTTTTTAATACAAAACAAATTTGTTGATTTGTTATCAAAATTACACCCAAATCAACGATTCTCCGACCTTGAATACAAAGGTGGTGGATCATACTCATACACATTACTAAAACAATTCATGACACACTTTTTAGACTTTTTTGTAAGGTTGCCATTGCTTCCTTTCTTCCCTGCTCCACTAGTTCTTTTTTTTGAACTTCACTAATTTCAAGTTTCTTTTGTTTGATATCCTGTTTCAAATTATAGTATCTCTCCAGTTCATCCAAAACCATCTTGAACTCTTGTTCTGATATCTGTGCATCACTCAACGCTTTTGATATTAACTGCTTTATACAATTTAACTTGGACTCTGCCAACGTTTTTATTTCATGATGTTTTTGATCTTTTGAATTAAGCTTGCGTCTGATAAAATTAATACAAACACCTGTAGTCCCACATATTATTGCTGCTATTTCCAAAGGTAACAAAACTGGAACAACAAATCCAATCCCAGCCATAATAACACTTGCAGATATTAAAGTAGTGTCAATTCCATCTGTAATATTAATACCACGTTTATATTTTTTATAAAGAGACTGACGTATATCTCGTTCTGTAATTAACTTTTTTTCAATTTCTGAAATCTTTTGTAATCTATAATTTTGTCCGTCTTCTACTGGCAACTCAGGATATATACTTGGTGCTGTCGGTTGCTTCATTTTTTTATTTAATAATAAAAAATTAAATTAATTCAATTAATAATGATGCCACCGTATTTATAGCGGTAGCGTTGGTAGTCTTGCATACAAAGTTACTAACAGAACCAGCACCAAATATCTAAAGGTTTATCAAAGTTATCATATTTGCGTGGGATGATGTGAAGCGTTATGCCATAATCTGGTTCTTCAACACCATTAACAGAAACTATTACAGATACGTCACCAACTAATCGTTCACTTGCTAAACCTATTCCCATAATACGCCCACGTCGTGTCATTACATGCCTCACATTTTTTTCTGCTCCACCGTTACCAAATGAGAGTATTCTATTCAATACAAGTTTGCCCTTAGCCTCTGCAATTATCGTTATAATTCCATATTTAAGATTATCAACTTTATCTTTTAATCGTTTAAAACGGTTATTAATAGACCCAACTTCATCATATAAATCTAAAACCTCATTGGCCACAGTTCTCAAGTGTCCTATCTCAGTCTCTAAGTATTCTATATCAGGTTTTGCTCCAAATATACTCATTGTTTTTTTTATAAAAATATATTTTTAAATAATTTCTAAAACACAACTCATAGGTAAACCGTGATTATCTATCTTGTTGCCATGCTCATCTCTGACTTCTATTTTTAATTCAGTAATCGCACCATTCGAAAGGCAGTGATATTCAGGATAAAAACTTGTATATACAATATCTCCAAACTGCTTATTTACCACAGGTATAACCCCTATAATAGTGCTTGGCGCGCCATTAAAATAATTATTTTTCGTATTAACTTGTTTCAGATGACCATATAGCTGTTTATAAGGAGCTAAATCAATTGATTGTTGTCCACTATGAATACCTGTCAAGCATTTCCTGTCCTTGAATCCCAGCATTTTTGAAAGACCGCTTTATAATCGTGTCTCTGTTAGCGTCTTTAAAGAGGCTATACCATTTTGATCATTAGCGGATAGTCTAATATTTGTATTTATGTAGTTAAATATGTCTGCCAAATGTTGAATGTTATAGAGTCCGTCTGGTATATGATGCGTTTCATCTGGGGTTTTCATCTTTATGACTTCATGATTAATATTATACCAACCGATAGTGTATGTAAAACTCTTTAATCCAACGCGTTTGTCTCCATCTCTATTATCGATATACTCTTGTAAATTAATAGAGTTGTCTATGTTTGAAATTGTATGAAACATTTTTTTTAATATATATATATAAAATACAAATAAAAATGATTTCTAAAGAATTCAAATATAACCCAGATGCCCAATATTCAAGTACTTTCAGCAAGAAAGTGATAGATATAATAAATCAAAACATAGTCATTACATCAAACGGTAAAGGCTTTAAAGCATCATTTACCAATGTCTTTGAAAAATACAAACTTCCATACGTCAAATCAGATGCTATAGTCCAACGCTGGGGAACAGACTGGATGTCATTTTGGCAGAACCAGTTGAATTTTGCTATTTGGTGTGCGACAACTGGATGTGGCATTGATTTCAACAATTATCTAAAAGCTGATGCCCTTGTTGGTTCGTTATTTCGATTTCATGTCTATTACCAAGTCAGAAGAATATTATTTGAGATGAGTGTAGCAATGCCGCAAGACTCAAATTGGAATGCGTTTAATAACACATATAACCGAAACGCATACGAGAGAATATGCAAGGAGTTCAATGTTGACTTCAATTCGGACTGGAGACAGAAACAAAGCTATAATGATGGTCTAGGAACAATTTATAATTAATGGACAAATATTGGTTATCATCCTTTGATAAATTCTGTATACGACAACAAAACGATGAGTTTCACAGTCTATGAGAGTGATAAAACATATCATATTGATTACATTGCACAAGGATCTGAGGCTGACAATAGTTGGTCTACTTTTATACTAGATGGTTCTGTGGGATTTACAAGAGCTGGAGTAGAAAGAATCAATGAAAGCATAAGAACACACTGCTGGGCAATTCTCGGATCCCAATCCCAAACCCGAACTGACATAATCGGAACTGGAACTGCATTTGATGCACAGAAACAATTTCTGGCAAATGTGGAGGATGCGATAAACAGCCCCATTGACTTGCCCAGTCAAATTTCAAGATATGAAAACACCCTAAAATATGCAAGAAGTAAAGTAAATTTTGTCTATGGAAGTGGATTGTACATGTCTCCGAGTGACATGGAATTAAGAATTGGAAAAATACAAGACTACAATAATGAAATTGTAATAGCAACCGATGCACAAGCATTACGATTGAATAATGATGTAAATATAAAACCAATGCCAACAATTGTTCAACCTTTTCAAGGCACCACAACAAAGAAATTTCTGCCGGACTTTGATAAATCATCAATACATAAAACTGTGGAGCATAACCCACCAGAAATAAAAAAAATAGCGATTGAACACGAAGATAACAAAACAACTATAATTGTTGGTACTGTAGTAATAGGTTTTGCTGCATTACTTATATACGAGATTTACTGAACTACTCTTTAGCTGCCACATACAACAACCCGGAAACAAACACAAGCAAAGCCCATAGATTGTTACCAAGCCAATTAATAACATTACCTGTTGCAGATAAAAGCCATGATACTATTGCACTAATAACTCCTGGAAGTGCTGCAGCAGCTTTACCAGCTAGGTTGGCAAGAAGTTTACCAAGATTAAGTAGTTGTTTTTTTATCCAGTCCTTGACACTTGATGGATCAGGCTTTGGAGTTGGGGCAGTCCCTCCTCCCGTTGTAGGAATAATGGCCTCAACTAATACCCCAATAATCATACCAAAGGCAGTCAAAATACTAACAATAGTAATACTTTGCTCTCTAAATAATGTTTTTATTCTCTCACCCAATGTTGTGTCTTCTTTTAACACCTTATTTATAGTTTCTTTTATCCTGTGTATTTGTCGGCGTAATGCTTCTTTGTTTTCACTCGCAGTTTCAAGTCGTGCACTTCTTTCATCTTCTAAGTTTTTTATTCTGTCACGTATGCGCTCTTGTTGAAACTCATCCTCCTGCCCGGGGGTGCTAACCTGTTCTAATTTTTGTTTTTGTTTTGTTATGTCTTTATCAAGCTCAGTGAGCTTTGAGAGATTATTAGTAAGTTCTCCACGGAAGCTTTGCAATCTCTTATCTAAACCTCGTATCTCTCGCAGTGTTAGATCTTCTGGTTGAACAGCAGTTTTAGAATAAGTTTCATCTATATTACTCAAATTACTCTCAATTATATTTACAGCATCTACTGTATTTTGTACATCTTCAGTTGTTGAACAAGTTTGCATTGGAATATTCTCTGCAACGATGGTATCTCTTGTTTTTGCCAAGGCTGCTAATTCTGCCCTACCCTGAGCCTTTCTTTCACGTGGAACTAAATAATCATAATTTTTTAAAGTATTTTTTACGAAGTCAACACCATATTTTTTAACTAAAGTGTCCAGCTTATAAAACTTGATTGGTTCGTCTGGGTTATTTCCCCTTTAATAGGTAAGTGGAACATCATCCGTCCCCAACTGAACTGCATATAACATTGTTCTACCGTTTTCGTCCTCATCCACTCTAAAATCATCTTTATAATCAATTTCGCTAATCTCAGCATTAACTTCAGTAAAAAATTGATCTACTAAAAACCTTTTGTGTGTAAGTTGTTCTTCTGTTTTATCTTCCCCTTGAAGCTGATTAATATGGTTATTTTCATTTACAATTTGTCTCTGGAATTCTGAGCCAGGTTGTATAAATTCTGGTTCATCAACAAGCATTTCACTTATAAGGACATCATCTGGATCGAACGTAGGATTGTCAAAGTATCCGCTCTCAGCCATTGTTTATTTTATTTAATGTTAAAAAATATATTTAAAAAATAAAAACAATGTCAGCTTACGGAAACAAACTCAACCCTCATAGAAAACAAAGAGAGCCTCATGGTCCCAAGGGCATCCGCACAAGTGTAGTAATAACTAATAAACCATCAACAATAGACCAAAACCAGCAATCTAAGTACTAATGATGTGATAATTCCACGTACTGCTCATCTTGCCTTTGAAATAGAACTTAAAAGCAGAACAGACGCCAACGCTACTCTATACCAGAATCTGGGTAGAGCAATTGTGAAAAAAATGACAATAAGAATAAGTGGCAATGAAGTCATGTCAATAGATGACAGTGATATATATCATTGTTATGTAGATTTATGGAAAAGCCCTACCGAACGAGTAAACATAGCTTACCAAGGTATTGGTAAAGCAATCATGCTAAAACATAGAGTTGGTTCGGGAGATGCTTCCTCAGACACCGAAGATGAAGCTGTAGCAGCAGCTTATGGAAATAGATTTTGTATTCCACTGGACTTTGAAATGTTAGAAAGTCATATGCCATTTTATCAATCGGGGCTTGGTGATAGGTTAGAATATGAATTAACGTTTAACGATTATAACAAAGTTATCAAAAGCAGTGATGCTGATGCATCTTATGTAATAAAAAATATCTGCTTGGAATTTGATATGGTTAGTGATATTGAATTAGCCAGACAAATAAGACAGCAAACCAATGGTAAGATAGTATTTATGTATGATCGTATCTTGCGACATAGAAAAATAATAGCAAAAAAATCTGATACTCTTTGGAACATCAACATTAATGTACCAGCACGGAGCATGAAAGGTATTTTAATGCTGTTTGAAGACCCAGAAAGAACAGACACGGAATCCTTTTACAACCCAAAGATTGAAAAGGTTGAAATGACAATAGAAGGCGTACCAAATCAGTTGTATAGTCAGGGCATGAAGGCATATCAACATTGGGATGAAATCAACAAATATTTTGCCTTGACATCAAAAAGAAACAAAGAGACAGACATAGTGGCGAAGGACTTATACTTTACCAATGTTTCTCTTGAGAGCTATCTAACAAAATCATATGCTTTGTGGCTTGACCTTAGAACATGTGATGACAATTTATTACACGGTAGTGGAAGAAAAATAGAAAACGGCAGTGAAGGCATAACGATACTGATAAATAAAAAAGCAGATGCAGATCAACCTTTAAATATTTATATATATATAATACAAGACGCGCAAATCAATTTCGAAGATGGAAGATTCAAAGAAGTACGATACTAAATATCCTAAATATCCCCACAGTGCCATTATCTGTGGTCAAACAGGCTGTGGTAAGGCAGAGTTTGTTCTTGACATACTTGAACAAGAGTATGTTGGAGTTTTCGAACATATAATTAAATTGTGTCCAACCATAGAGTGGAACGAGGCTTATAAAAATAGACCCTGGATAGGAAATGTAAGAAACCCGAGAGATAAAAAAATAACAATTGTCAATCCCGTTAGCAACGGCAAAGAAATGCTACAAGAACTGTTGCGTTTATTTTTCAAACAATATACTGGCAAGCCCACACTATACATCATTGATGATTGCTCCGCCACAAAAGAATTAACAAAGAAAAAAGATATGTTATCAGAGTTGGATTCTCTGGTCGTCACTCCAAACAATCAGTGTGGGTCATTTCACAGAGATATAATTCTGTATTGAAAGATATGAGGGAGCAAGCAAAATGGTTGTGTATGTTTTACACCAAGGACAGAGATAGTTATGAAAATTGTTTGAGAGAAAATGATGTTATTCCGATGCTGGAGGAGAGAACCAGAATAAGAAAAGCTTTAGCAAAGACTAAATATTCCAAGTTAATTTTGAGGACTGACCAACCTATTGGTTATTGGGTTGAATAATTTCTTCTTTTTTTCTAACTGTTGCTTATAGTAATACTAACAGCAAAGTAGCAATGTTAATAGCAATACTGACAAAAATAATATAATGAAAATATCGGGGAATATAGTAATGCTTATAGCATTGCTCATAGCAAATTAGTATTGTTAATAGCAATGCTTGCAGCAAATTAATAATGTTAATAAAAAAAATAGCAATGTTAATAACAATGCTATTAATAATACTAACAATTACTAGTTGCATGAATATCGCAGCCGGTTGTTTGGTATTTTATATTTATTTCAAGATAAAAAATAAGATTACTAATATAAAAATGAATGCGGAAGAACTATTACAAAATATATCGGAACAGACGGAACCAGATGAATCAAAGCAACAAGAAACAAAAAAAGAAAGATTATCAGCCATAGTGGCTGGCGGTGGTAGCCGTCAATATTTGGGTAAAGATATACAACTCACAACTATAGATAGCATGCCCCCGGATGAAATTAACAAACTTTACTGCAGATATGAAGCAAGGCTTGGGGCAAGTATGACCAAGACTTTAGGCAATTCTTTTATTAACTTGTATGTGATGGGAGTATCAAAATATTTCAATGTAATCAATCCACCAAAACTAATAGAAGATTTGGAGGAAGACCCATTTATTAATCATGCTTTAACAAGTGCTTGTTGTGAGTTGTATTACAGGTAATACTGACAACTGTTAGACATATTGATTTTAATAAAAATAAAAATATAGATAATATAAATGAAGAACCAAGAGAGTGAAGTTATACCTGTTGAGGTTGTTACACAACCTGTTGAACAACAAAAAGTAATAAATCCAAAAAGAATAGAAGCTGGGAAAAAGGAGCAGCGGAAAGAAAGGCAAAGCGTCAGGATGCACAAGATGCTGCAAAGCAAGATGCTGCAAAGCAAGATGAAAATGAAATAACAAAAATAACAATAGGTGAATAGGAACCAGAGAAAATCAAAATAAACGTATACAAAAATTATATTCCACCGTGTCTGGTTTTATTAGGCATTGCTGGGTTGGGTTTGTATATTCATAACAAAAAATCTGCTACGCAACCTGTAGCTGTGCAACCTGTTCCTGCAGTTGCACCAAAAGCCCCGTTTGATTTTTAATAATTTATTTTAAAAAAATAATCATATATAAAAAAAATGGCAACAAGTATTGACGGAAAACAAAATGTAAATATGGTGTATCGCGCTGGAGTGGAAACGCTTTTACCTATTGGATATTCTGAGATTGGCAGAAAACTACTAAAAAGACCAGCACCTAAAGTAGATTTTAATATGACAGATGTTGGGATGCTGTCTGTGGAAATAATGCTAGCAATGGCTACAAAGGATTTGTTGATTAAGCAAGGTATTATTCCTGCGGATATTATGAAATAATTTAAAAAATTATATTTAAAAAAATGGCAAGTGCAGTAGCAATGATGATAGGTGGCGCATTAACAAACGCATTGGCGTTTAGCGGTTCAAATTATTGCTTTTCAAAAATGGGAAGTCATTCAGATGAGGAAAGACAAAGGCATGACAAAGCCGTGGAACAATTGGAAGCAGCACAAGCGGCGTGGAATAAAAAAAGAACAGAGAGATTAGATTTTATTAATAAGCAACTGCAAAAGGAGCATCATGCAAAGCAGACTTTTGATGATGTAAACCAGGCTATGAAGCAGTATTATTATATAACTGGTAAACAGTTGGCGGAACCGGAGCCTAAGTTGAGTGATTTTTATACACCATCTCCGGATCAACAGAATAGAGAAACTACGTTTATTGTGGTGGGCATGGCTGCAACTGGATTTGTGGCGTATAAATTGAGTTCTTAAAAAAAATATAGTTTAAAACTATAATTACTTTGGAATGACTAAGTTATATGTTTTTACTTTGGAATAACCTTTGGAAAGACTTAGTCATATGCATGATACCTATTTTTTTTGTTGTTCATACATGGTTTCAATCCAAGTGGTCGAATATGATATGGTGGTTTAGCACTCTTTTCTATTTTATTTTTAAGATGATCAGGCGCCCATACTTCACCGTTGTCTAATTAGGTCAATACCATGGATGAACCGTATTCAGTATCCAGTATTTTTGTATCTGTAATAGTGTATATTTTATTTATTTCCAAGTCTGTCCAATTTTTTGTGCTATTTTGATTTTGCTCTTCAAGCAGTTCATCAAATTGTGCAGTTGTGATTTCCATTTTTTTCTTTATAGTTATATATTTTAATCTTTAGTAAAAAAAATGGAAAAGATTTATTACAGCCCAAAAGGATTTTGGAGAGGTTACTCAGCAGTTAAAAAATTAGCAAAAGAGGCTGGTGTCAGTAAGAAACAGGCATTAGAATGTTTAAAGAAACAAGCTGTGTGGCAGATTTATTTACCCGCACCAAAAAAAATAGTTAGACCCAGGTTTGATGTTTCTGCTAAGAATGGAGTGCATCAAGCTGATTTGTTATTTCTGCCGCATGATACTTTTGGCCGCAAGACTTATAAATATGCATTGACTGTGGTTGATATTGCAAGTAGATACAAAGAAGCAGAGCCACTGACTTCCAAGGATAGTAAAGAAGTTGCTAAAGCATTTGAGAAAATATACAGTCGGTATAGGAGTATGGACAGATATAGTATACTGCGCCTTATAATATGATCATAGTTACTTCCCTTTGATACGCATACGACATTTGCAGTCTAAAGTTATGAAAGAAAGAAGCGGACATTCTAAGCGTTACTTTGAGGTAGTTTCTGGATTATACCTAATTATAACAGTTAATACCAGTCTGAAATTTAACCATTTGTTTATTTGTCATAACAATATTACATCTACCCTTGTCAATGTTTGCAAGTGTATTATTCCTTTCTGTATTTTCAGACCGTGTTCATTGTGTTCAAATAAAGATCAACAAATAGACCACGTTCTTATTTATGAACACGGTCTCAGCAGCGAGTAATCGAGAATGCCAGCCGTTCCATGTCCAATTCCTGGGTGCGAATTCACAACAGATGACCTCGATGCAGCAATCGTTGCAGCCCTGATCACGGCACACTCAAGGACTCATGCCGTGCCTGCCCCGACACCTATACCTACCGCAAGAGTAGAAAAAGTCAAGAGACCATCAATTCGCGCTGCAGGCACAAGTGAAGAATGGTCTTACTTCACGTCACGGTGGTCGGACTATGTTGGCGCTACGAAGATCGATGGCCGCGATAAGGTCATACAACTGCTTGAATGCTGCGATGAACCACTACGCAGAGACCTCACCCGGACAGCAGGCGGTAGCCTCGCGGACAAAGTTGAAGCAGATGTACTAGCTGCCATACGTAAACTTGCCGTACGCGAAGAAAACTCAATGGTTGCAAGAGTAACATTACATAAAATGCGCCAGGATCGGGATGAGACCATAAGATGTTTCGGTGCGCGGCTTCGCGGACAGGCGGACATATGTAAATTTGTAGTTAAGTGCCCTGGATGCAGTGGAAACGTTAACTACACAGAACAAATAATGCGTGATGTGTTAACTAGAGGCATTGCAGATCCGGAAATTCAGATGGACCTGTTAGGCAACAGAAATCAAGACATGACACTCGAAGAGGTGTTTCAGTTCATTGAGGCGAAAGAGGCAGGAAAGAGATCTGCATCCAGACTTCTTGACACCCATGCTGTGGAAGCTGCAAGCAGTTCCTATAGAAAGAACAAGAGTAATAATCTGAAAGACAAAGCAGAAACTTGTGGTTATTGTGGAAAAAGAGGCCACGGCACAAGTGCACCAGCTGGCGTTCGCCGCAATGAATGCCCAGCTTACGGCCACCTTTGTGGACTTTGCAACAAACAAAACCACTTGGAACATGTTTGTCGTAGCAGGAACAAACCAAAAGCCAAGAACACCAACACACTGTCTGAAAGTGCCGCTACATTTGATGCGTTATGCTCTATCTCTGATGTGGTTAAAACATTTGATGATTCATGTATGATAAGTGAACACAGCTATGATCGTTCACTACGCATTGACCATCATATTCACGATCAGCTCTCGGACACTTGGGTCAAGCAGAAATCTAAATCCCAACCTTTTATTGATGTTGTAGCTAATGTCTTACCTGAGGACTACACGGCTCTCGGTTTTCATTTGAACACTAAGAGCCGTCAAATTTCAGCGGTCCTACCTGCCATGGCCGATACTGGGTGCCAAAGCTGTCTCGCAGGGCTCAAGGTCATACGTCGCTTAGGTCTCAAAGAATCTGACCTCATCCCTGTAACCATGCAGATGCACACAGCCACCAATCTTGGCATCAAGATTCTTGGCGCTACGGTTCTTCGCTTGAGTGTTCAGAATAAAACGGGGGCCGGGACCGCTGAAACTAGGCAAATGACGTATGTCACAGATGCTTCAGATAAACTATTCCTCAGTAGGGGGGCATGCACTGATTTGGGCATCATTCCCGACACCTTCCCCACTGTAGGGTCCGCCGTGATAGGGTCCGAATCTGTCCAGGCGCCTGACTGTAACTCATCCATTCCAGAACACTCAGAGTTATGTAACTGCCCTACACGCCAACAACCCCCTCCTTCCCCAGTTAACATGCCACTCCCAGGGACGGAAGAAAACCTCCCACGTTTAAAGGCCTTCTTACTAGACTATTACAAATCTAGTACTTTCAATACCTGTGAGCACCAGCCCCTACCTTTAATGGATGCACCCCCCATGAAATTAATGGTCGATCCCAATGCTGTACCAGTGGCCCACCACACACCAATCCCTGTACCCATTCATTGGCGGGATAAGGTTAAAGCTGGATTAGACCAGGACGTATGCCTAGGCGTCATTGAACCAGTCCCAATTGGTGAACCAGTCACATGGTGCCATAGGATGGTCGTCTGTGCTAAGAAAAATGGAGAGCCTAGGCGCACAGTGGACTTCCAGGCGCTCAACGTTCATGCAGCACGTGAGACGCACCACACACTCTCCCCTTTTCACCAAGCGCGCTCCATCCCCCAAGGTAAAAAGAAAACCGTCTTTGATGCCTGGAATGGCTATCATAGCGTACCCATTCGACAGGAGGACAGGCACCTCACTACCTTCATTACGCCTTGGGGACGCTACCGTTACAAAACAGCCCCGCAAGGATACATAGCTTCTGGCGACGGATACACTCGACGATACGACGAGCTTATTTCAGACGTCCCCAATAAAACCAAATGCGTAGACGACGTTCTGTTGTGGTCTGACTCTATCGAGGAAAGTTTCTTTCAGGCAGTAAAATGGCTTGACCTGTGCGGCCGCAATGGCATCACCTTAAATCCACAGAAATTTGTGTTTGCGGCAGACACGGTTGAGTTTGCTGGGTTTGAGATAACCCCCGATACAGTCCGCCCTTGTCGTCGATACCTTCATGCGATATTAGACTTCCCAACTCCAAAGAACATCACGGATGTTCGCTCTTGGTTTGGCCTGGTCAACCAGGTTGCATATGCATTTAGCATGACTGAGAAGATGCTCCCTTTCCGTCGATTACTGAAACAAAACACACCCTTCCAATGGAACAATGAACTAGACATTTTGTTCGAAGATTCGAAACATGTCATTGCACGTGAAATTGAGAAGGGAGTGCAAATCTTTGACTCAAACAAACCTACATGTCTGGCAACAGATTGGTCCAAAGATGGTATCGGCTTCTGGCTATTACAGAAACATTGCTCCTGTGCCAAATCGGAACCGTTTTGTTGCAAAGATGGATGGAAGGTTACACTCGTAGGTAGCCGCTTTACCCACGCCGCTGAATCCCGGTATGCTGCCATTGAAGGCGAGGCGTTGGCCGTAGTTGACGCCCTTGATAAGGCCAGGTATTTCGTTCTGGGTTGCACTGATCTGGTGGTTGCAGTTGATCATAAACCACTCCTGAAACTCTTTGGAGACAGGTCGTTTGAGAATATCTCCAACTCACGGCTACGGAATCTTAAAGAGAAAACTCTCCGGTACAGATTCCGCATGGTCCACATTCCAGGTGCTAAACACCGGGCCACGGATAGCATATCTCGTCATCCTACTGGTGACCCTGAAAAGCTACTATTGACAGACGACATAGCCCAGATACAGACCTCCTTGGCTACAATTACACATTGTCCCTTCATTTTGAACGGACTCCGTTTCCCAGCTTATGAGGCTCCCATTGAAGATCCATCCTTCGTTTCAGCAGTGGCTTCCTTGAACTCTCTAAATCTCAAATCTGTAACCTGGGACAGAGTTCGAACAGCTACATCCGGTGATGATAATATGCAAGCCCTTCTACAACTTATTGAGTCTGGTCTGCCAGACACTCGAAATGGGTTTCCTATGGCATTACAGGAATATTTTCAGTTCCGAGACAGTCTTCACACTGCTGATGGTGTTATCCTATACAAGGACCGTATAGTAATTCCACCTTCACTTAGACAAGAAGTTCTGGCCTCCCTTCATTCCGCCCATCAAGGGGTCACAGCGATGACCTCGCGAGCAGAATCTTCGGTGTTTTGGCCAGGAATAACGCCTGCCATTTCCGCCTTACGGGCTTCGTGCCAGCATTGCAACCGTATTGCCCCGTCTAATCCTAGTGCACCGCCCACGCCACTAGCGAACACAGAATACCCATTCCAATGTGTATGTGCTGACTATTTCTCTTACAAAGGCTGCAACTATTTGGTGGTGGTAGACCGTTACTCGAACTGGCCAATTGTTGAACGGGCCCATGGAGGTGCACAGGGCTTAATAGAGTGCCTGCGCCGCACATTCGTGACCTTCGGTATCCCCGACGAGCTATCCTCAGACGGTGGTCCTGAATTCACATCTGTTGCCACACGCCAATTCCTTAAGGACTGGGGAGTTCACCATCGTCTATCATCAGTTGCCTTCCCCCACAGCAACTGTCGTGCAGAGATTGGCGTAAAGACTGTCAAACGCCTACTCATGGACAACACAAACCCAGATGGCAGTCTCGAGACGGATTCATTCCAACGTGCTATATTACAATACCGGAATACCCCAGACAGAGACACTAAACTGTCGCCAGCCATGTGCGTTTTTGGCCGACCGATACGTGACTTTATCCCAATACCACCTGGTAGATACCAGCCCCATAATACATGGCGTGAGACCCTCTTAGCAAGAGAAGAAGCCCTCCGAAAACGCCACATGGCGTCTGCTGAAAGACTGTCAGAGCACACTAAGAGGCTCGCACCACTTGTCGTAGGGGACCATGTCCGTATTCAGAACCAAGTTGGACCACACCCACTTAAATGGGACAAAACTGGGATCGTGATAGAAGTACGACAGTTCGACCAATATGTAGTTAGAATGGATGGCTCAGGCCGGGTCACACTTCGGAACAGAAAATTCCTTAGAAAGTATGTCCCGGTGTACCCATCCCCGCAACGTATTACAATTGACAAAGACATTATCACCTCCCAGTCCATTCTTCCCGATCCTGCTTATAAAGCCCAACTCGAACCCCAGCCATGTCCTTCAACTCAGCCATACGCAGATCTGCACAAGCCACCTGAACCTAGCAGTCCCCCAATGTCTACCCCTTATGTACAGCCACCTCCCAGTAATGACAATTGTGAGGGCACGCCTTCAGAACAGCCACCTTCTACCATTGAGGATCATGGAGGCAACCCGGCACCACCAACACCACCCACCCCGACCCCATTACCTCCTTCACCCCAGCCAGGTGACCGCGCCCCATCGACACCCCTTCGCCGCTCATGTCGCGCAACCAGGAGGCCTGTGTGGCAAAATGACTATGACATATAACCTTCCTGTTAGACCATTTTCCATTGTTACATACGTCATTTTAATTTCTCTAGTCACAGTTTAATTGTTTCGCTATAATTGTTTTTCATTGTTGAACAGTATGATTCATATTCAATCGTATTTTTGATTTATGCCAATGATTTCAGTCTTTGTGAAAAATGTTACAAAAGACTTGGGGGGAGATATAGGAGTATGGACAGATATAGTATACTGCGCCTTATAATATGATCATAGTTACTTCCCTTTGATACGCATACGACATTTGCAGTCTAAAGTTATGAAAGAAAGAAGCGGACATTCTAAGCGTTACTTTGAGGTAGTTTCTGGATTATACCTAATTATAACAGTTAATACCAGTCTGAAATTTAACCATTTGTTTATTTGTCATAACAATATTACATCTACCCTTGTCAATGTTTGCAAGTGTATTATTCCTTTCTGTATTTTCAGACCGTGTTCATTGTGTTCAAATAAAGATCAACAAATAGACCACGTTCTTATTTAGTCGGCATTTAAAATATCCAAAATTATTACAAGTTGACCCAGGCAGAGAATTCATGGGTGCAGTATCGCAGTTGATGGTAAAACACAAAGTAAATATCAGACGAGGCAGAACAGAAATACACAGAGACCAATCTATAGTGGAAAGATTTAACAGAACATTAGCTGAAAGATTGTTTGGTTATCAGTATGCTAAGGAAATAGATTCCCAAAAACGCAACAGAGAGTGGGTAAAGAGATTACCAGAAGTTGTTAAAGCAATAAATGTAGAGACAAAAAAGCCCCCTCCTGTTGAAACAAAAACATTAAAAGGTGATCCTATCTGTATGAATGCCAGTGTAAGATATTTATATCAACCCGGGAAACAAGAAGGCGGAAGACGCAGAGCAACTGATCAAATGTGGAGTGGAGATATTCACAAGATTAAAAGTTATATGGTGACGCAAGGTATAAGAGTATATTATTTGAAACCACCAGCGCCACAGAGAGGATTTGTCAAAGAAGAACTACTTATTGTTCCTGCTGATACCGAAATTTATAAGTTTTTATAGAAACCATATGCATCAGTTTTAATACCGTCTGATGATATGTATCTTTTAGTGTAAAATAGTGACAGTGTTACTTTGTTTACTGTTATACCATATATTTGATGCTTTATTGATCGCATTATATTCTACTCATGGGTGTATTTTTTCTTGTTAAACAATGCATCCTTGCAGTTCACAAAGTTAATATGTTTTTAATTACGTATTTTTACACCCTTTGCTTTTTTAATGAGTTGTTCATCCGCTCTCAAAATAGAATATAGTTTAGGTCTTAACCCAACATATTCAACTATAGGAACTCCAGCACATTCGTCTTTCATTTTACCTAAATATCAAGTGTGTGTTGGTTGCGGTGCAGTTTCAATTAGAAAAAAGAACGATTATTGGAGGTTAAAGTCGTACAACGCTGAGTGTCTCCGATTTAGACGTATTGAGGTTTAAATCATATTTTATTGACTTTGTGTTTATTCGTTGATTTGGGTGTAATTTTGATAACAAATCAACAAATTTGTTTTGTATTAAAGAAACATTTTATATTTTTAGGGTTTAATTTTGATAATTATTAAAAAAAATTAAACTTGCAATTTTCACTTCCCCTATTTTAAAAAAGTTTTAAAATCAAGTATTATATATGTATTTTGGGTCGTTCTGCTGTAATTTGAGGCAAAAAAAAATTACAGCAGAAACCCCAAAATACATACATATTTTAGTTTTTGGTACCTTGCGGACCGAGGGTGACATTGCGTTTGAGTGTTGTGCCATCTACAGGATCATTTTCCTCAATTGTATATATACATAAGTCTCGTTTATTGGCAGCTATTGACCTTTATATAGCCATAAAGTATGTATAAAGGCCAAAAAGGAAATGAAGCATTCAGAGAACACAGTCAATCAAAGTAGATATAAAGGCCGTACATTAAATGAAGCATTCACAGAACACAGTCAGTCAAAATAGATATAAAGGCCGAACAGTACTTGAAGCATTCACAGAACACAGTCTAGCAAAGTAGGTATAAAGGCCGAACATTAAATGAAGCATTCACAGAACACAGTCTAGCAAAGTAGATATAAAGGCCGAACAGTAAATGAAGCATTCACAGAACACAAAGAAGAAAAGTATTTATAGAGGCCGGACGGTAAATGAAGCATTCACAGAACACAGTCAACCAAAGTAGGTATAAAAGCCGAACAGTAAATGAAGCATTCACAGAACACAGTCAAGCGAAGTATGTATAAAGGCCGAACAGTAAATGAAGCATTCACAGAACACAGTCAAGCAAAGAAAGTATATAGTCCGAACTATAAATAAAGCATTCACAGAACACAGTCAAGCAAAGTAGGTATAAAAGCCGAACAGTAAATGAAGCATTCACAGAACACAGTCTAGCAAAGTAGGTATAAAGGCCGAACAGTAAATGAAACATTCACAGAACACAAAGAAGAAAAGTATTTATAAAGGCCGGACGGTAAATGAAGCATTCACAGAACACAGTCAAGCAAAGTAGGTATAAAGGCCGGACTATAAATGAAGCATTCACAGAACACAGAGAAAAAAAGTATTTATAAAGGCCGGACGGTAAATGAAGCATTCACAGAACACAGTCAAGCAAAGTAGGTATAAAAGCCGAACAGTAAATGAAGCATTCACAGAATACAGTCAAGCGAAGTATGTATAAAGGCCGAATATTAAATGAAGCATTCACAGAACACAGTCTAGCAAAGTAAATATAAAAGCCGAACTGTAAATGAAGCATTCACAGAACACAGTCAAGCAAAGTAGGTATAAAAGCCGAACAGTAAATGAAGCATTCACAGAACACAGTCAAGCGAAGTATGTATAAAGGCCTAACAGTAAATGAAGCATTCACAGAACACAGTCAAGCAAAGTAGGTATAAAAGCCGAACAGTAAATGAAGCATTCACAGAATACAGTCAAGCGAAGTATGTATAAAGGCCGAACATTAAATGAAGCATTCACAGAACACAGTCTAGCAAAGTAAATATAAAAGCCGAACTGTAAATGAAGCATTCACAGAACACAGTCAAGCAAAGTAGGTATAAAGGCCGAACTATAAATGAAGCATTCAAATGAAGCATTCGCAGAACACAGTCAAGCAAAGTAGGTATAAAAGTCGAACAGTAAATGAAGCATTCACAGAACACAGTCAAGCAAAGTAGGTATAAAGGCCGAACAGTAAATGAAGCATTCACAGAACACAGTCAACCAAAGTAGGTATAAAAACCGAACAGTAAATAAAGCATTCACAGAACACAGTTAAGGCGAAGTATGTATAAAGGCCGAACAGTAAATGAAGCATTCACAGAACACAGTCAAGCAAAGTAGGTATAAAAGCCGAACAGTAAATGAAGCATTCACAGAACACAGTCTAGCAAAGTAGGTATAAAGGCCAACAGTAAATGAAACATTCACAGAACACAAAGAAGAAAAGTATTTATAAAGGCCGGATCGTAAATGAAGCATTCACAGAACACAGTCAAGCAAAGTAGGCATAAAGGCCGGACTATAAATGAAGCATTCACAGAACACAAAGAATAAAAGTATTTATAAAGGCCGGACGGTAAATGAAGCATTCACAGAACACAGTCAAGCAAAGTAGGTATAAAAGCCGAACAGTAAATGAAGCATTCACATAATACAGTCAAGCGAAGTATGTATAAAGGCCGAACATTAAATGAAGCATTCACAGAACACAGTCTAGCAAAGTAGGTATAAAAGCCGAACAGTAAATGAAGCATTCACAGAACACAGTCAAGCGAAGTATGTATAAAGGCCTAACAGTAAATGAAGCATTCAGAGAACACAGTCTAGCAAAGTAAGTATAAAGGCCGAACTATAAATGAAGCATTCACAGAACACAGTCAAACAAAGTAGGTATAAAAGCCGAACAGTAAATGAAGCATTCACAGAACACAGTCAAGCAAAATAGGTATAAAGGCCGAACAGTAAATGAAGCATTCACAGAACACAGTCAAGCGAAGTATGTATAAAGGCCTAACAGTAAATGAAGCATTCAGAGAACACAGTCTAGCAAAGTAAGTATAAAGGCCGAACTATAAATGAAGCATTCACAGAACACAGTCAAACAAAGTAGGTATAAAAGCCGAACAGTAAATGAAGCATTCACAGAACACAGTCAAGCAAAATAGGTATAAAGGCCGAACAGTAAATGAAGCATTCACAGAACACAGTCAAGCGAATTATGTATAAAGGCCGAACAGTAAATGAATCATTCACAGAACACAGTCAAGCATAGTAGGTATAAAAGCCGAACAGTAAATGAAGCATTCACAGAATACAAAGAAGAAAAGTAGGTATAAAAGCCGGACGGTAAATGAAGCATTCACAGAACACAGTCAAACAAAGTAGGTATAAAAGCCGGACGGTAAATGAAGCATTCACAGAACACAGTCAAACAAAGTAGGTACAAAAACCGAACTATAAATGAAGCATTCACAGAACACAGTCAAACAAAGTAGGTATAAAAGCCGAACAGTAAATGAAGCATTCACAGAATACAAAGAAGAAAAGTAGGTATAAAAGCCGGACGGTAAATGAAGCATTCACAGAACACAGTCAAACAAAGTAGGTATAAAAGCCGGACGGTAAATGAAGCATTCACAGAACACAGTCAAACAAAGTAGGTACAAAAACCGAACTATAAATGAATCATTCACAGAACACAGTCAAGCATAGTAGGTATAAACGTCGAACAGTAAATGAAGCATTCACAGAACACAGTCAAGCATAGTAGGTATAAACGTCGAACAGTAAATGAAGCATTCACAGATCACAAAGAAGAAAAGTAGGTATAAAAGCCGGACGGTAAATGAAGCATTCACAGAACACAGTCAAGCGAACTAAGTATAAAGGCCGAACCCTAAATGAAGCATTCACAGAACACAGTCAAACAAAGTAGGTATAAAAGCCGAACAGTAAATGAAGCATTCACAGAACACAAAGAAGAAAAGTAGGTATAAAAGCCGGACGGTAAATGAAGCATTCACAGAACACAGTCAAGCAAAGTAGGTATAAACGTCGAAGAGTAAATGAAGCATTCACAGAACACAGTAGTCAAGCATAGGAGGTATAAACGTCGAACAGGAAATGTAGCATTTAAGGGTGCAAAGTCAACCAAATGCGTGTATATAGTTAGTTTAATACAGATTGTATTCAAGTGATCATGACAAGGATCTTATGAAGTTTGTAAATTACGTTATATTTTAAAAGTAGATCATGACTACGGTAATAACACTGAGTCATTGAGTAGCCCTGTAGATATACAAAGGTTACTAATAGTTAATCCTCAACTCGACTACAACTCCAGACAAACGAAACGTATTATAAATTTGCTCGGGTGACATTCCCGTCTCAGTAGGGATAATTAACAGTGTCAACAATTAAATCATCCCCTTGTCATAGATGTTTTCTTATTATTTCTACATTATAGAGATTGTGTAGGAGGCCTTGGTGTCCGCGCCGGCCATTTTGTCCGAGGATACTATTGCCTAGGCGTAGGAGGCCATGGTGTCCGCAAGGCCACTATGTCCGCAGGGAGCGTATCAACGTTATGTGATCGAGTGTAAGGTGGTATTATAAGGTATTGGGTGGAGAAATAATGACTGAATGAGTAAAGAGAATTTAAATGAATCTTGTTTAATGGCTCATTAACACATTATAGGTTATTTAAAGCCGCCCGAGAGAGAGAGAGAGAGAGAGAGAGAGAGAGAGAGAGAGAGGGGAAGGTGGTATTAAAGCTTAGCGAGTGGTGAAATAAAACTAAATGAGGAAATTGAATTGAACTGAATCTTCTTTAACGGCTCATAAACCCATTATAGGTTATTTAGAGCCGCCCCCAGAGAAAGTTGAATTGAATTGAATGTTGTTTAACGGCTCATCAATACAGTGTAGGTTATTTAGAGCCGCCCCAGAGAGAGGGGAAGGATACATAGGAATCCGGGAACCTGCCCTACTCTTATTATCGAATAGATTCCTATGGTTCTTTAACGTGCTCGGAGGATAGACCGATACACGGGACCGCCCGGTTTACGTCCCCATCCCCGAGGCTAAGGTAAAGTGTCTTGCCCAAGAACACACCGACGGAACTCAGTGGCACCACGGAGGATTGAACCCGGGGCCTCCGGTTACAAATCCGCCGCGCTACCGACTGCGCCACGCCAGCCCCCAGAGAAAGTTGAAGTTGGTATTATATATTATTGAGTGGGAGAAAATTGAAGACCTATAAACACAGTTACCGCTTTGTTCTAATTATTTAATGCAGATAATTTCTTGTTATCTATGTACGCAAACGTCTGCCGATAGATAAGGTCATATTAAGGGAGGGTTATACAGATAGATAAGGTCATATTAAGGGAGGGTTATACAGATAGATAAGGTCATATTAAGGGAGGGTTATACCGATGATTTATGAGATGCATTCAGGGTATAGATTATACTTTAACTCTAATTTAAATAAAGCAAGTGGAAATCAAGCAATCCAATAAAACGTACGTATCATATAATGTTACATATAAGATGTCATCCACATGAGTGTATGACATGTAAATATCAACAACAGAAGTATGTTACATGTACGTTGTCCTCAATGCATTCAGCCTCAAGTCATGCGTTCCTATTTGCTGGGGGCGTCCGTAGCCGTGTGGTTAGAATCTCATACTTGAAATCACTTGCCCCTCATCGTTGTGGTTTCGAGCCCTCATGGGACCTGGACTCTTTATGCCAAAAAATTGCAGAACGTCGGCGGTTCCACCAAGGGTTCCTGGGGGTTTTCTCCACCAATTGAAGCTTGAAAGTCGAAATATGACGATAGCTGTTGGTGCGACTATAAAATCCAATTTAATTCCTTATTGTTGTGTTTCGAGGTGGAACATATATGCTTTAAAGCGGTATATGCATATACTGCTTTATTTTATGTATATTATTTAAAGCACTGGTATGGCCCTGCCTTAATGTCTCATACGTATAGTCCCAATCGTGATAATTTGTCATGCTAGGTGACATTACTAAAATATAACTGTCTTGTATAGATAGTGAAGTGTATATAGAGGTGTGGAGTTTATATACTGGATTAAATATTTGCCAAAATGAGGTATTTCGTTTGTTAAATAATATAAAATCGTCTTTGGGAAAAATAAAAAAAATAAAAAAATAAAAATAAAAAAATAGTGTTTCTATATAAATGGGATTTGATATGACGCCAATTGTAAATCATTTATTTTGGGAAAAAGAAAAAAAGAAAAAAAGAAAAGAAAGTCTATCTAAACGTGATGAAATAATATTACGCCAATTGTAAATCATGTATCCATTTCAACCAAGCAAACCAATAAGATACCACCGACGAACAATAGCACGTGCAACTGTATTATAATATACCCTATTGTCAATATACTCCGACATCAGCCATAGCGCAGAGATATTTCAGTAGTGGGTTATGTTAACTGAGTATTCACTCTTGTTAAATTTGAACAAAACCATGTGACCACACTCGTTAAAGATTACTATTAGGTGTATTTAATACGCTTAAAACATGTTTACCGATGTGTCTATTAACGATGCCAGAAAGTTATTTAACTGTCACCATATAATAATTTATTGAATAATAAAATCCAAAGTCACTCACTTACAATCTAAAGGGACACACGGCAATCTTGATTTTGTTAAAATTTGCGGCGTCCCGTTAGTTTTTCTTCATAACTTGCATTTGTTCAATCATAAATATTTATTTTATAATAGACTATAAGGCAAATTGTTTTAGCACATTATTGACTGTTGATAATATTGCACCAGTAATATATTTAAACCTATGTCATAATCTGAAGAAAATTAAATCTAAATTTTTTATTTTTTATTTAATTATATGCAAGCAGTTTTAAAGTCAAAATGATTCTGGATTAATACACAGAGACCCAATTGTTAATGCTTGGTACAAACTTCGAGATTGCCATGTGAATTGAATTGAATGTCGTTTAACGGCTCATCAACATAGTATATGTTATTTAGAGACGCCCAAGAGAGATGGGAAGGGTACATAGGAATCCGGGAACCGTGCCCTACTATTATTATCGAATAGATTCAAATGGTTCTTTAACGTGCTCGATGGATAGGCCGATACACGGGACCGTCCCCATCCGACGGACGAGGCTAAGGGAAAGTGTCTTGCCCAAAAACACACCGACGAAACTCAGTGGCACCACGGAGGATTGAACAGATTGCCGTGTGTCCCTTTAAGAGTTTTAGTTATCAACCTATAGCATTTGCTTGCGTAAGACGTATGTGAATTAAATATATGTTTGCCAATAATAGTTTTATCTACATAGGTGGTATCTTCCTTTTATAAAGAATTGCACCAGTAATTTATCAGTGCAACTAATCTGAAGAAAAACAATCTCGTATGTTTACTTTACTTTTCATCAACTGATCAATGTTCTTTTTAACACGAAGTTAGATTTTAAATTCAGAGATCGCTAACATGTAGAATGATAGGAACCAATCAGATTGCAGATAGTAACACGAGTAAACTAGAGCGAATTCGACGGCGCGCCATCGCAAAATACCCATATTTTCTTCACACAGGTCAATTCCCTTTAACCCCGTATCCATTTTACAGGTAATTGTTTTGATCGTTCTTTGATACTTAGATCAAAAATAGTATTATTTATGTTTTTCTCTATACATGTAAGACACTGTAAATGAATAGAAAATGTTTAGGATATTTGTGTACACCTATCTCAGTGTCCAATGGTGACCCTGGAGCAAATTATACTGATATTCCAAAAATCAATACATTTTATTGAGAAAGAAAAATAGATATTCGACCGAATTTACCTCTCTCTCTCCCCCACCCCCACCCTAACCGCCCCCCACACACACACAGCCCCCACAGTATATACACTGTAATCCCTTCATCAAAATGTTCATTTGAGACATAATTTAAAAAACATTACTCCCTGTTACCCTCCACCTCCTACCCACCCCTTCCAACCCCAATCCCAGGGAAGAAGTCCGAGTTTTAAATAATAAATCATTTGACATGCTGTGTATCTCTTTCATAGACGACTACTATACCAATTAATGTGCAAAAGTATGAAAAAATACACCGTAATTGAATTATTAGTGTATTTGATGCCCCTTCCTCCAGGCCACAACGATGACGTATGAGGAAACAAATGTATACAGTGTAATCCCATCATCATCCCCCCCCCCCCCCCCAACCCACTTATCTCTCTCTGCAATCATGGGGGCCCCAGGCAGACGTCCGAGTTCGTAATAATAAAATCGTTTGATATGTTGTTTATCTTTCATAGACGTTTATATACACCAAGTTATGTGCAAGAGTATAGAACTCGGAGCTAAAAATAATGTTGCTCTTGCACGCCGTCATACCCTAAGTTTGGTTGAATTCCGTTCAGCGGTCAGGAGGAGATGCGGTAAGGACAGACAAACGGAAGCGATTTTAATATACCCTGTTTTATTCAAAAACGTGGTATAAATATTACTTAGTTATTTGCCGGTTAGAGCGTCGCCTACTATGTGTCTACTGACCTGAAGGTGCAAGGTTCTAGTTCCATATAAGGCAATATTTCAAAAATATATTTGTTAACTCAAAGAATAGTTCAAAGATATATTTGTTAAAATAGTTCAAAGATATATTTGTTAAAATATTTCAAAGATATATTATACGAAACTGCTACGGAATAATTTGATTGGTTCCTACCTTTCTACATGTGACTACTCTGGCAACGTGCCTCCTAGAACGTGCCTCCTATATACAGATTAAACTGAAATGTTTACATTTTACACTGTAACACTGATACACTTACACTCCTTTTGCTTTAAAGCCAGCTTTGGAATCCTGCAAAGTCATCACTAGATGATGGACCTGAAGGTTTCCGAATAGCTGATCTTTCCATGGATACACGTGCTACGTCGACACGCTTTAAGGGTCCCGGAGCAGAGCCGCTAGTGCCACCTATTACACATTCAACAACATACAAGATGAAAAGTGTCGACGACTATCTACGGATCTTACAAGAGTCTGGTTACATTTATGGACGGTTGGGTCATCCTAATGCAGATGGAGTGGAATGTGCAATCAACGCGCTCGAGGAGGGAGCTGGTACCCTTGTTTTCCCTTCCGGTATGGCTGCAATCAGCGCCGCACTTTTTGGTTTTCTGAAAGCCGGGGACCACGTTGTTTGTCAAAATCCAGTCTACAGTGGAACATTTGATAACCTTAGCAAAATCTTAACAAAGTTCAACGTAGAAACCACATTTGTTCCTGCCGGATGTGACGTGGAAGTATTTAAGGAAAACGTGAAACCAAACACGGTGATATTGTATGGTGAGACGCCTTGTAATCCAATGATGACACTATTGGATCTTGAAGAATTCGGAAAACTCGGAAATGAAATGGGAATTATAACGATGGTCGATGGCACTTTCGCCGGTCCATTTACACAGCAGGCCATGAAATTTGGCATAGATGTATCAATCCAAAGCTGTACCAAATATTTAGGCGGTCATTCAGATGTAACAGCGGGGTGTTTAACATTTAGAAATGTGAAACACTGGAAGATGATGAAGAGGTACCAAAGCACGCTCGGTGTGCAGTTATCGCCTCACGACGCAAGTCTTCTCCTAAGAGGTATCAAGACGATCCACGTTCGAATGCCACGGCATTGCTCCAATGCCATGAAAGTAGCACAATTCCTGGAGAAGCACCCAAAGATAGTGTTGATTCGTTATCCAGGTCTCGAGTCGCATCCTCAGCACCAACTGGCCAAGCGACAGATGAAAGGATATAGCGGGATGATATCTGTAGAGATTAAGGGAGGGGTGATAGGTGGAAAGGCATTCGTAGAGGTACGTTTTGCTCATTTTCTCTGCATTCCTTGAATAAGCTAAGACTTCAATAATCTCTTTTACTAATTATCAATAAAACTCCTTAATTGAATTATATGCCATATGTTGCGATACATAATTAGTTACATTCTATACAGATATTTGATTTCTTCCGCATGTCAATTTCACATTACGAGATTTCGCTGCAATTCACAACGACCGTATGTATTTATTCACTATCGTTTATACTGGTATTTAAATAGGAATCCATGTTTATTGGATTGAACTGAAGTTTGCTTTAAAAACATTGTACCAGTTATAAAGATATGCAAGTTTAAAGCTTGCAAATCGTAGCAAATCGTGTGTATAATGCAATATATCGTGTGTGACAGAATTTACATATAGCCCAGCTGGCGGTGTCCCTTGGCGGCGTGGAGTCGCTGGTGCAACATCCTGCTACCATGACCCACGGACCCATGATCATGTCAGATGCGGAACGGGAGGCTGTCGGAATCACTGGAGGCTTCGTCAGGATAAGGTAAGAACTTGAAATAAATTAAATTGCATGAGAACATTAAATAAATAAGTGCACGAGAGCGGCTTTAAGTAAAGATAAACATATGGTGTTACCTGAAAGTGTGCGGCCGCATTAAAATAGTATATTACTAGTGTGGGAAATTATAAAGAGCTGTATAACAAAGAACACACGATCACGATAAGTACTTCGACGATATTCGTATGCATATTTTACAATAAAAACATTAATATAAGCATTTGGGGCAACGAATAAAATATATGAATGACACAGTTGTATTGTTCTATATTCTAGCATCGGGCTGGAAGATCCTGATGACCTTATACGGGATTTCCGCCAAGCACTTGAGAAGGTTCCGGAATAGCACATTAAACAGTTGGTTAGCCCGTAGCTCATTTCCAGCCACCATTTCTGTTATGCAACAGTTGCAATGGTGTATTTTTGAAATGGTTGTATATCGTTATTGCCTAGTAAACTATTGCAGGAGGGGTTAAACTCGTATGTGTATATATACAACGAAGATAATTTGTTTCGGTGAAAAATAATACAAAATAACAACAACAAGAAATGAATATGTTGTAAATTTAAAAGAAATTTACAAATATAAGCAGTGAACTTCATGTTCTAAACTTTCATGGGAGATAATCTACATCACGGCACGATACAGTTATCACTATATACCAATAGTGGTCCTACTTTGTATTTATACAGAATGATACAGATAAAGATAAAGTTTGCGTGAACCTTGTTCATTGTAGTGTACACTACCTGAAGTAAGACATTTTTGTTTGATTGTATGGTGTTTTACGTCATTTTCAACACATGTAAGGTTATATATGATAGTCGATTTGTTTGTAGTGGAGGCAGACCATCCACTTTTCCTGGGTAGAATCAGTACTGTACACCTCCCGCCATCGGTAAAAATCGAAACTTCCTCACTTACAAGTCAATATCCACGTATAAAATCGTAAGGTCGATTTAGCGCACACCAGACTGCTGCTGGAATTACCGTATCGTTAAAGACTTGACGACTGTGATCTGAACTGTTTTAGATCATGGATAAAAGAAAACGGAAGCTCCCTTCATAACAGTAAATGCATGCTTTTTAACTGTAACAAAAAATCTTCATCATGTTACTTTAAAAAAGTAAAATACGTGTTAATGTGTTAATGTGTTAATGTGTCCCATGGCATGTAAGTCAACGCGCATTTGTTTGTTATACCCCCACATTCACAAAGTGAAGTGGGGGCTTTATAGGAATCACGTTGTCCCCACCGTCCCGTCGCGTCCCGTTACACATTTGTGTCCCGTCCCGTCGCGTAACACATTTTAATATGTGCATATCTCAAACCTTTTTGAATGGATTGTTCCCAAACTTCTATACTCATAACAACTGATGACCTTATGTCCCTCTACATCACCCATCGTTGATTGCCTAATTTATTACAAAATTATGACCCTTTGTTTGACTTAGAATTTTCGTAACTATTGGCAAGCCGCTTGGGATTTGTCAGTTAACAATAAACGCCATTCAATTAAAGCGTTCTTCTAGTAGACCCATTCGTCGAGAAGTTGTCCTAGCCCGGTGCAGGATAGGGCGTACGCGTTATACTCATTCATATGTATTACAAGGTGAGCAATTACCAGAATGTATACCCTGCTTTGCACTGTTAACGGTCAAACATGTGTTGACTTTGATCCTATGCGTCAAAGGTACTACAATGTTAATACTATGAAAGAGTTATTTGAAACTATAGATTTTAGTCTTGTTTTAGATTTCCTGAAAGAAATCAGACTATATAAATTATTATAATATGTTCTTATATATATTTACTTATTTATATACCCGTTGACGGGCATTTGTTGATTTACATATACAGTTTATATTACTACCATAGCATCCCTTATTTGTAAATAGTTTTATCTTTATATAGTTACATTAATTTTTAATTACTTCTTCAATTTTTCATCTTTCATCAGTTTTTGCGCACAATATGAACTATTTATGTGTCGACGTGCCGTAAAACACCATTCATTCATTTATTCATTCTACCCAGGAAAAATGGATGGTCTGCCTCCAAAATAAAAATCGACCGTCATATATAACCTTACATGTGTTGAAAATGACGTAAAACACCATACAAACAAAACAAACTTTACGGCTGTCCTGATTTCCCTGTCATTTTATACAAGTGCCATGTAATGCTGATCTTTTTTCACAGGTAATGTGTTACGAAACGTAAGTCGTTTCGGGCTCCAAAGTGACACACTACCAGCTCCACAGTTGTTTACCCGCAAATTATTTGTTTACCTACTTTTATTTATCAGCCATACTTTTTAAAAGTAACTATAATATGCATGCATTAATTGTTCCATTTTAAAGAAAACATATTTATGTGTGATTTCTCAAGTTATTTTTGTTCAATAATTTCGTTTTGTTCAATTCATGACTTCGCTTAGGTAAATATTCGTCTCAGATTCCCTAGACCTTTTTGACCAATCACAGATTGCCTAATTTTGTTGATACGGACATCGACTTGCCTAGGGAGTTAACGTAATAGTTTATGAGGGGCGCAGATTCTCTTCGATTGATTTGAATCCATACTTTAGATCACCATAGTAACATATTCGTCTTACGAAAACGGCCAGGTTCAGACTAATAAACAACTATAAGAACACTCTACGTGACGAGCGGAATCTTTATTATAGCAAATTGCAATACACTTCACACTGTATTGCGAAATGAAATGGGAACTCAAATACAAAATCATCGCCCGTTAACACACCACGTGACTGCTGATCTGATGAGGGAGTATGCTGTCTCACAATCTGATGAAATGGTCAGCGGTTGACAATTTCAGGCTATACAAAACACGGTCTTACGAAGATCGCTTATCGTTAAATCAATGAAAACATATATTGTTACATCAGAAAACGCTATTCACACAATAGAAGTATATAACTGCAGTTTGTTTATCGTTAAAGGATGGGAAACAAATATAGTTACATTAGAATACATTATTCATACCATAAAAGTATACAAACAAACAAACAAACAAACAAACAAAAAAGATTTTAAAATATTTCCTTCAGATCTTCACCTATCTGTCGATGGGCAAAGTAAACCTGAATATCCATAAAGTGCACAGTCCATAACAGAAAGTTCAATTTCTTTAATATTAAAAATGATACTTTGCAATATATGTTTTTTCATCACAATTGATACTGTATAAAGAAAGCCATTCCATTCAACACCGTTCAAGGATACCACGGCAGTTTTCCCTTTCGTTAGACTTGTAAATGAGAAAGTGTCGATTCTTATGGATCAGCCTTGACTCATGTTAACGTATTTATCATGTACAGTACGTCGTCCCGCTTTAATTCCATTAAGCGATGGGAAAGCTTATATTAGCATGATTTTATAATGGATATTTCGACAAATAAAACACGTTTAAAAATATATATTACTGAAAAAAATGCGATAACCTGTTAAATTACCTGTTAAAATGTTTTAATTTACAATATGCAAACTTTTTAAGCCGAAATTAAGGTTTCATTTCATACCCAAGCCAACCCCGTTTTCGCTTCTTGGAGAAGGGGTTGGCTGGGGTGTGAAAGTGGATACTCGGACCACGTAATGTGTCCGCATGTATGGTGGTTGATATGGGCCTCAAAACAAGAGTGTGGTTCTGTAAAGAAATTTGCAAATTTAATTTAAAGTTTTAAACTGTAGTTTAAACTCTTAAACTGTATTTCAGAAGGTTTGATATTTAAAAACAGCATCATTGCCAGATGAACATACTTCACTTTTATTGTTTTGCAAATATGTGAACAAGAACACTTTATTAAAACAAATTCTTTCTTTAATATTAAAAATGATACTTTGCAATATATGTTTTTTCATCACAATTGATACTGTATAAAGAAAACCATTCAACATTCAATTTACATTCAACACCGTTCAAGGATACCCCGGCAGTTATCCCTTTCGTTAGATTTGTAATTGAAAAAGTGTCGATAAGTACGGATGCAGGAGGTATACTGTACTGGTTCTACCCAGGAAAAAGTGGATGGTCTGTCTCCACCACTTAAAACATCGACCGTCATCTATATCTTAAAAGTGTGCTGAAAATGACGTAAAACACCACTCAACAAATAAACGGACATATTTCTAAGGCGCATTAAATTTGTTTAAGGGAGGTAACCATTATCATAAAATTAAGAATATAGTATTTATGCATGCGCAATTTGCCTCTCTTCTGAACATGAGCTATTGAATCAGAGACGATTCATATCGATTCGTCTAACACACACGACTTGAACTTACATCGTTCTGTTTTGTTGTTGTTTTTTAAAAAAAAGTACACCAGAGGATGCGCGTATAGCCTCATTCTATCCTTGATCATCCATTACACAAGTTATTTTAAACCGTCACAAGAGTTTTCGTATTGAAATGTTTACATATATTTACATGATATTTTAATAAAATTATACCCCGTATTCAACTTCAGCTTACCCTCAATTCTAATGAAAGTATATACAAACACAAATACATACTTACCAACACACTACCGTACTCTATATAAAAACAGTCTATGACCGGCGTGTAATAATATGCAACCGAACAGTAGCAAACAAACAACAAATGGGAATAAGAAGCAGCACCGTGGCTAGTATAATAACTGGGAAAGTCGATAACATTTATCTATGGCCAGACACCGTACCTCACCCATTACCCCACCCCCATCCCCTTTGAAAACTTAAAATATGGCGCTTAAAATGATTACATTGATAGAAGAGATGCAAGAGTTCATTTCCAGGAAACCGTTTAATAAATAGAGAATAATCGACAGTCTCAGTGTGATATGAAAAATATGTCACGAGAAACGTTGTAATTTGGTTAAAAAAAGAGTTCGAATTACAACGTGTTCGAGTGACATATTTTTCGTACCGCACTGAAAATGTCGATTATTCGATTTATTATATAACTATCAGTGATTTTTTAGGGATATGTAATTGATAATACTCCCCCACCTCGCGCCCACCACGCAAAGGGCCTCGCGTATGAATACATTTGGCAGATTTTGAAATAAACCGTTAACATTTGCTGCTTGAAAGAAATAGAAATCTACAGTACCATTAAATACAAAAATCATTAAATACAAAAATGGTAAAAAAATAGTTCTGGCAAAGTGATATCGTCACACCAGTGACGATATAGAAAAATGATATCGTCACTGGTGTGACGATATCTCTTTTGTCTGATACTAAAAATATGTCACTGAGAAATCCTCATAAATCACTAATAGGTATATAATAAACATAAATATTGACATTTTGAACATTTTGGCAGCTGACCCCTAACACCTTCTGTAGTTTATTGGGCGTATAGCTATTACTTATTTGAGAAAATCCATTTCTGAAATGTTTATTTAAACATGTTTTTCTATTTTAAAAATCCATCGACATCAGCGATGCACTAATACGCCCATGGTCTATTACTTTTTGAACCGAGTATTTGCACAAACACAAAATAGGTATTTAACTTTATGCAAATCATCCTATAACAACATACCCTTTTAATATAATTTTTAAAAAAATACAGAGCAGTCATTATGCAAGAGCACGTACGGGCAAATATGTAATTGCCGTTTTTATGATTAAAAAATATTCAATATTCTGTAACTTGAAATCCACAATTATGTGAACAATAGAATATGAAATGAATCTTGCTTGAAAGGAAAATTAAATTATTTTACATATATAATTATACAGACCTGCCGTTCAGGTACGATCTTTTGAAATGGGTTGTCTCTAACGCTTATCTGTTAGCACAACGTTATCATAGCACCATTCTTACTACAATGTATAAGCGGATGGTTATTTAAGGAGAAATATAAATATTTGTTCATATAAAATATCCGCTTTCATAAATGTCGTACAAAGAACGTATGCATCGGTTTTTTATCCGACTTAACCTTTGTCAAAATCTATAAATATATATTAAATGTTTAATGAAATAAAATTAAGCCGAGAAGTTAGAAAGAATCCACTTCGGTGTTATAGATGTTAAGTTTCATATTTCATGTGTGGAAAGCGTTTGACAAGCAACGACTCGGATATTGGGATTGCAGGTAAGTAATAAATCTTTTTGATCGTGTTTTTGCTATGGTGTTCGTTTTCTGAAACTGGCGATAAAAACAATGATATAATGTTGTCAATATTACTGTATACGTGTGTAACAAATGTTACGTAGTGTTTTTCTATATCGAAAAATTTACTTTTATAAACGCATAATTTCAGTTATAACTGCAATTTCATTTAGCATTGTGTGTAAGATACTATATAAGAGTAATATAATATACAAGACAGCTAAACGATGTTATAAACTAATAAGTAAAAGTATTTGTATTAAGACTTTTTCGGACATTTCAAGTGATCTACTACGTCCTTTTTAGAACAACCTTCAAATGATCATATATTCTTTGTTTATCATCCGATTTTTATAATTATTCACTGTTTCAACGTTTTCCGAGTTTTTTTCAGAAATCTAAATAATATAGATTGTTTGGCTACATTCATACATTCCCTTTAATAACACAAACAAATATAATGGATTGTTTGGCTAAAGTAAGTAAGTAAGTAAGTAAATTGTTTATTATAATGACATGTGTACAAGTATCAACATAATACTCAAATATATAACATGGATATTACACCCAGTCCAATGTACCTATAAGTCACCTTTGCAAACTTTTCATATAATTAACGTGATATACTAAATATATATACAAAAGTATATTATTTACAAAATCTACTATGCATACCTTTTAATAACACACAAATATTATGGATTGTTTGGCTATATGCATACATTCCCTTTAATAACATAAAAAATATAATGTACAACAATAATTATCTTTTTCTTTAAAAAAACAAAACTTTTCCCATGTTTTTGCCTTTTATTATTTATAACCTGAATAAGTGAATTATATGATATTGAATTATTTTTCCGTAGGTTAACGCTAACAAAACAAACTGTATTTCTGTGATAATTGAGTCTTCTGTTTTTGCCAAGCATATAGAAAAACATATATACTGAACAAAAAAGGTTTAGCACGACCTTTTAGGGGCAAAGATTATACAGATTATAATATGAACATTGATCTATTACATTTCTATGGCTCAACTATTGGGATTTCTCCGAACACAAAAACGTTGAGTTGCGTATTGGTGACATCGACGTCATCCGCCGATAACGCTAAATAAAGCGAATAATTATGGTTAAAATCAAACATAATCTGATTAAAAATGTAATAAATAGATTATTTAACTGTTGTGATCGATTATATGGAAATCCTTCACTCGATGGTAGGCGTGTGTTCTTTTTTTTTTTACTCACTCGCTTACCCTCGTTTGTGAAAACAACCACACGCCTATCATTCGTTGATTGCCCTATAATCGATCCCAGCAGTTAGATAATCCCTATATAATTGTTTGAAGATATTAGAAATGCTAGGTACGGATGAGATTGTGTTGTTTTATTTGTAAGCGAAGTATCAGAATTGCCTCCCATATATTAACAACAACTTATTTCATTATACAAACGTATTGCTTTGAACGAATTATATATTTAATATTGACGAGGATTGTCCATTCTGTCATTATTTAAAAACCGCTGAAATGTGTTCATAAACAGATGGTATTATTCTCAAACAAAAACATTCCAAATTTCGTAATTTTAAAATAACCTCCCTTTTAATTGAAATGAGATGGATTTTAGAAAACCTATATGAGTATGTTCCCGTCATATTTGCTTGATTTTTGTCACCGACTTTGTATACAAATGTCTTTGTAGCATTAGTATTGGTTATATCTATATCGCTTTATCATTGACCCCGAACATACACGGCTTGTATTTCGTCTATGGAATGACATGCATTGTATGTGCTAAATTTACTTTGCTCAGTATATGTTACGTGCTTCACGTCATTTTACATAGATTCGTTTACCGTGAAATGCGATATACATTAATATGCGATATGTACGATGAAAATGCTTTCATCAAAACGGTGAAAGGGCTTACGACATGTCCGACATTGTAATCCCCGTTTTATTACCATTGATAGTTGCATACACTGACGCGCGAAATTGCGCCAATTCGCAGTCAAAACATTTCACCTTTTCATTGGTTCAATGGAGAAAAAAAAGGTAACACATTTTCAAATATGGAAAATATGTCAAAAGGGAAAAAGTGGTAATTTTGTATGTACCACCTTACCCGAGAGATATATTTTTTATTTCCGGAAAACAGATGCAGATGATTGTTGTGTTTAATTTAAACCTAACATTCAGTACACAAATCCAACCCATGCCTTAGTGTTATGAGTAGGTAGATAGAACCCCATTCCCGTATGTTAATATACGCGTGTAGCATCATAATTTAAAAAAGTGAAACAACGTAGTACGAGGGGCATTCAAAAAGTTTTGAGACTAGCCTCGTAAAATAAGACATAACATGTTTATAAAATATAACATGTTTATGGACAAATATTCTATTTTAATCCGTCAAAGTATTCGCCCTTAACAAGAATACACTTTTTTAAACGAGATATCCATGACCGGAAAACCGCAGGGTAGTCTCCCCATGGTGTACCCTTCAGACACTGCCGCACTGCCAACGGCGCTTCTCGAGTTATAACGACGTCCAGCGAGCATCTTTTTCGGCTTTGAAAACAGAAAAAAAAGTCACACGGACTAAGATCTGGCGAGTAGGGTGGGTGTTGAAGCTGTATAACATGTTCATCTCGAAGAAATTGCTGTACTATAGCACTTTTATGGGAAGATGCATTGTCATGTGTGAGATGCATGCCTTTAAACCAGTCCTTGGACAAAGTTTAACATAGTGATTTTTCACTGATTTTAAGACCTTGTTCCTATAAAACTTTCCCGTAACAGATTTTCCTGGAGCACTAGCTATCTGCACAATTGCACCCTTTGGATTGAAGAAAATAGTGTAGAGAACCTTCTTCACACTTTCTGTCCTTTTGGCAATTACAATTTTACATAGCTCTGCATATGTAGCAGGACCCCTCTGGACCATTGTAGAACTTAATGAATTTTCTTAAAAATATTTTCTTTGTGAAACTTGATTGCACGAAATATCCAACAAAAAACACGGGTTGACCAATTTGCTTTTTTTTAATATCAATAGTTTGAAGAGACCCTCTTGAATTTGTCCATTTCACTGATATTTTCAAATGTATCACTACCCAGTATTAGATTCTCAGGTCTGGGCTCAGAAATATTGAGGCATATCCTAACCTGTATGAAATCATGAACTTGTCCCATTCTTGTCACCTGCAACAAAAAAAGAGAAAATATTTGCACATTTTAAGAAATAAGCAAGAACCGAATAACACAGATCTTTTTATTAAGCTCCAGAAAGTTCTACCGTGACTGTCAAGGGAAATAACTGTTTATTGAGACCTTATGAGCTCATTTAACCTCCATCCATCGGCAGTTCTATATTTTTCAAGAGTTCTTTACAACATTTCACTCGTTGTGCCCTTTGCTCTTTGGTCAATATATGGGGTACCCACCTTTACACACCTTGTTTAATTTTAAACGCTTCGTTAAAATCTCATGAACACTTCCCATAGGCAGCTATCTCAGAAACAGTATATCTTGAATCTTCCTTCACCATAGCCTCAACAGCTGTGATGTTTCTGGGGGACAATTAAGTATTTGGTCTTCCGACTCGGTCAAGATCTTTGACGTTGGGTTTTCCCACTTTAAACACTTTTAACCACCTGTAAACTGTGGCTTTTGAAACAAAAGAATGCCCATAAATGCTTTTAACTTCATGAATAATGTTTCCCAGATATATTTAAAGTGCAACGCATTTTTATATAACTCCTAATTTCCGATTTTTAAAATGGTTTCAGAAAAACCATTGTTTGCTACAGAAAATGGTCAGTTTATATGAGTAAGCTCTATTCAAAATCGTATAACACCATCATTTCTTGACGAATTGTGATAATATTTTCAGTATACATTGCTATTGAAATTACCTACAAAAGCACGTAAAAGTCGTGCATGTATCCGACTTAATTTCTACGGTGTATCAGTCTCAAAAGTTTTTGAATGCCACTTGAATAGTTTTTACGCTCTCCCCACGGCACACGAAGCATTTTGACGAGCATTTCTATACACGGTTAATCGGATGCCGATTAGGTCCTGTCTTTCATCAATGTCGACGATGGTTGCCGTTGCGCAGAATTCGGTCGGTTGAAGAACCAAAAAGGCAGTTTACTGTCCTTAGAGGATTATTGTTTTTCCAGTTGACGTTTTAGCCAAGCCAATCAGAAGGCTTCTGTAGCTTATGTAGGTCCAGTTGTTGTTGTACAGAGTGTCTTTGTTCTGTTTATCCGAAACGTGTACAAAATAGGCAATTGTGTATGTATTATGGTCTTGCATTGTGACTTTCTAGGCTTTTGTTTTCGTTATATGTATATACACATGATCATCTCTGTGTTATACTTATATGGTGTATTATTACTTCCTAGTTTGTTAGCGGATATAGCCTGGCGGGGATTTCCTTATTTACACTATCCCGTGTTATTAGAATGACAAAATTGTAGATTTGGTGCACCCTAGGACCTGGTTTATACCCCGGTGGCCTTTTTGTCACTGGACTTGGTTTATACCCCCGGCGGCCTTTTTGTAACTGGACTTGGTTAATACCCCTGGCGGCCTTTCACTGGACTTGGTTTATACCCCCCGGCGGCCTTTTGTCACTGGACTTGGTTAAGACCCCCGGCGGCCTTTCACTGGACTTGGTTTATACCCCCGGCGGCCTTTTTGTCACTGGTCTTGGTTTATACCCCCGGTGGCCTCTTTGTCACTGGACTTGGTTTGTACCCCTGGCGGCCTTTCATTGGACTTGGTTTATACCCCCGGCGGCCTTTTTGTCACTGGACTTGGTTAATACCCCCGGCGGCCTTTCACTGGGCTTGGTTTATACCCCCCGGCGGCCTTTTTGTCACTGGTCTTGGTTTATACCCCCGGTGGCCTTTTTGTCACTGTACTTGGTTTATACCCCCGGTGGCCTTTTTGTCACTGGACTTGTTTATACCCCCGGTGGCCTTTATGTCACTGGACTTGGTTTATACCCCAAGGTGGCCTTTTTGTCACTGGACTTGGTTTATACCCCCGGCGGCCTTTTTGTCACTGACAGTTCCAAAGTGGTTCCCCTATTGTCAACTCTTTTATGTTTGTGGTGTCGCATACTTTGCTTCTATTGGTGTTTGTTTCGAACGTGTTTTTGGTTGACCGTGTCATGTGAATGCTACAGCTTCAGTTTGAATGTATACCTACTTTATAAAAATGACCTCAATAAAAAAGGGGATCCTTTGTAAACAACAAATACAAACAAGAGAGAAAAGTAGTAGACTCTGGTTTATTGATGTAATATATTTTGCAACAACTCTCACGCCCCCTAAAGCCGGCTTAAGCGGTATTCTACTTTTAAATGGGATCCTTTGGAAACAACAAACGCAAACAAGAGAGAAAAGTAGCAGACTCGGGTTTATGGAGTCTATTCATGAGGGGTAATATATGTTTCAGCATCTATCACGCCCCCTAGCGCCAACTTAAGTGGCATTCCACTTTAAACACACAAAGAGTGGTATTAATGATCCCAAAGGACCAGCAAGTAATACGAGTAACACTACTGATTAGTAGTCGGGGCGACTTTTCGAATTTTTTCGCCACACAGCACTAAACAAATGCTAGTGCAAATCCAATATGTGCCCGCATCAATTCAACGTCGTTATCCTTGATGATGTGTAGTTGCTTTAGTTGTTTAATGGTCGGAAAACAACATGATTTACCCTTAAAAGTGAAACAATCGATGCAAACGTATTTACAGTATGTTTCATATCGTCTAAAGACGTGGCACTTATCTTCATGTTCGATGGACTGACCTGGTGGTGTTTGTTTACAACTCTCAATCACAGACAGCATGATGTACTGTCTTGTCTGTGGTCTGACCTAAAACAAGGATTTATATATTGTATAAGTATAATTTTGTGATTATGTATGTATAAGTCCTTGATTTATATATTGTATAAGTATAAATCCTTGACTGGAATTGATGTGAAACAAACAGACACCGTCCGCAATTTATAGCTATGATTGACTACCAGACATAGCCACAGTTTTGATTTTGCATAAAAGTAGTTCCGTCACTATATGCAATGACAATATCGTATTGTCAGTACTGATGCTATCACTTGGGCGATACTACTTTTATGCAAAGAAAGAATAATCAAAACTGAAGGTCAGTCCCGCATATTGCTATAAATAGCGGACGGTTCCTATTTGTTTCCCTTAATTACAGTCACTGGCTATACGTCCTTGTTCCAATTCAGACCACAGACCAGACAGTACATGCATGCTTTTTCGCGTCATGCATTCTGGGCTTGAGAGATGTAAACAGGCACCAGGTCAGACCAGGTCAGACCATGGAACATGAAGTGCCACGACTTTAGACATAGTTGAAGATATCACTGGCGACAATATCACTTTTTCTAAAAATATCCACGCATTTAAGTTAGGTGTATAATATATCTAGATAACAATTTGCATACTGAAGTAGATGTTATTACGTTGTATTATGATGTATTGGGGTTCAAGATGTTGAAGTGTGCCCCCATGCAGAGGTATATATTATGGGATATAAAGCTGTAAAGTAATGGGTGTTGAACGTGTGTGTGTGTGTTATTCACCAACTAACTCTTCGCTGCAAGCAGGCGGCGAAGTATTTTGTGATTATGTATGGTATGGTTTGTTGGTTGGTTGGTTGGTTGGTATGTTGGTTGGTTGGTTGGTTGGCTGGTTGGTTGGTCGGTTGGTTAAATTGTATTTTAATTCATTTTCAGCACATTTTAGGCTATATATGACGGTCGATTTTTTTGGTGGATGCAGACGACTTACGTTTATTCCTGGGTAGAACCAGTCCCCCCATCTGTAAGACCATGAAAGGAAAAATACGTAGTTGAAACCATGCTGCGTTTTCGTTTGAAATAGATTCTTTAAACATGTGTTTTGTTTCATATGGCACAAATAGTGTCTTTAATACACCTAGTATATACTTTAATAAACGTATAAAAAATGATTATGGTGAAAAACAAAATAATACATTCACAGAAACCCATATAGATCACTGCACGTTGCATTTGCTGACACGTGCATCTACTATTGCGAGTATTTGTTTGTTTGTTGTCAGACGCTTTATAAATAAAGATTCGATGTTATATAAAAACAACAACAACAACAAAAATATGAAGAAACATGTTTTAAAGCGATTTTCAATGTTCTATATATGTTTGAACATGCTTAATCATGGGAGTGATACCTGCTTGAATCTTGGAGATTATTTCGTACTTAATTTTATTTCTCTATTTTTTCTCATTTCTTACCCACATATCATGATATATTCCCTCTGCAGACATTTTCCGATTCGAGATTATTAGATAATTTGCAAATACATACTGAAATATGTTTTTTAAATGGGATTGTATATGCTTTAGACTTAATGAAGAAAATGCATGTAATAGTGGTTCAATGCGAAACGCCGTTTAGTCATGGGTCGCGGCGAGCGATGTTTCGTTTCTTTGAATACTATAAAAAAAAAAAAAGAACCAGCAAGCATCGACCTAGTTCTCGGCATTTATTTTTTCTTAAATAAGAATGACAGCTCCTCTATCTGAGACGACTTACGGTTTTCAACAACCTTTTCTTGTATTGTATGTTACATTTTGAAAATTCGATGCACCTTTTGACTGAGACTGCATACCTTTCTCCGTTGAATTATATACATCTAAACATTGGTGAAATAATAACGCTAGTGGTAGAGAAACCGCCTCGCATGCGGGATGTCGTGGGTTCAATCCTCGACCGGGCACACCAAAGACTTCATAAAAATGGTACTAGTAGCTCCCTTGCTTGATGTTCAGCATAGCAAGGGTAGTTCTAGGGATTGTCGGACCACTGTCAGTATAATGAGACTGGGTGGGATATTATGACATGTGTCTACGGCGTGGTATTCCAGTGTGGCAGCACTGAAGGACTCACACCACTATTATCTCCCTTGAATACTCGTGTCTTACAGATGAAGGAGGTAGATAATAAAAAAAGTTCGCTTTACTACATTTTACAGGATACATTGATTTATCTTTACCAGGTTCTAAATCTACAGCATTTAGGAAAAGATCACAGAAAAATGCATGTTGATATAAGATTTCTAGCTAATTCTGCCTCATTTTACACATCATGGGTCTACGGTGTGCTGTTAAGGCCATGTTACCATCGCATCTTACCATCGAGCATCGACCATCGAGCATACCATCGACCATCGCATCTTACCATCGACAATCACATCTTACCATCGCATCTTACCATCGACCATCGCATCTTACCATCGACCATCGCATCTTACCATCGCATCTTACCATCGACCATCGCATCTTACCATCACATCTTACTATCGACCATCACATCTTACTATCGACCATCGCATCTTACCATCGACCATCGCATCTTACCATCGCATCTTACCATCGACCATCGACCATCGACCATCGCATCTTACCATCGACCATCGACCTAGGTCGATGCTCGATGGTAAGATAAGCTAGGTCGATGCTCGATGGTAAGATAAGATGGTAAAATGGCCCTAACAGGACACCGTATGGGTCTAATCACTACGGGGTTGTATGTTTGTCTAAATTTGTATAGGTGTCACGCAAACATGAATTTAAAAAAAATTAATCCGGTAAATATTTGTTTAATGTGTTTTAAATTGCAGATATTGGATCAATGAAGAATTTAAGCATAAATACATGTTGTAAAATCTGTTTATCTCTATGCCACGAACAAAAACATTACAATGGGACCCTATGGAAAATTAATTGTGGTGTGGGACAAGAGTTGAGCATTGAGCCGATGACACAAGCAGACACCGTCGTGATATGGCAGAACGGCATTAAACCCCATACAAAGATACATATATAATACTTGCACCATTATGGAGACGCCGCAAGTATAGAAACTAATTATACTGCTAGTCGGCCATATTCACAAATCCTTTTAATTTGCTTTCAAACATATTAAGGATGTGTGATGAATGCCCCCTATAAAAAAGAAATAAGCGTATAAAAAGCATGTGACAACAATTTGAGTCACACTTATGCTTTCAGCGATAAGGACGTGCGTAACCATATATAAAAAGATAAACTAATTTATAAAAAGATAAACTAATTGGTCTAATATGTTAATATGCTTTACGTGACATATGAAAGAGTGCATTAACTGTTTTTGTTGTTGTTATCTCCCGAACCTTGGGTACAGTATAAAAAGTTAATCTTATTCTACTTATTTTGTTATTGGTTTGTAATGAAATTAACGTTTAAAACAGGTATCCTCAATGCCACAGTATGAGGTATATGCACCTATGGAGGGGAAAAAGTTTGACATTCGCACATACCATACGCACAGCAAACCCACACATATTTGGGGAAAATCATGAATTATTATCTATTTTGACGTATTAACAATGCAGGGTAAGTGCATACAATTTATCAGACTTGATACCTATTTTTTCCTGCTGATTTCCTCAGGTAGCAATAGCCTGTTGAGAGCTTTGTACAAGCACTTGAAAGCAAAATCTTGAAATGAGTTTCACCTTCTTGTTTTGTCGTAAAATCGTTTCCCTTCACTGAGAGATTGTATTGATTTTGTCGCGATTTGAACCATTAGTTGACTTTAAAGTCGCGCTGTAGGTAGCGGTATCCATACTGTTCATTATCATTGGTAGGTGAGTGAATGATATAACGCGAGAGATTCAAATTATTTAATTAAAAAGCACGCTTTTTTTATCAATTCATATGTGGGGGACAGTATTCGAACAATATGTTTATTATAAGTATGTCATCGTGGAATGTGTTCAAATCCACAATGATCTATCCGTGAGTGATGGTCGCTAAACAGTGTTAAACGAATGTTTGTTAAAGGATTTTCCGCATTTTAAGGTATTTATTTTATTTATTATATTAGTGTATTCCTTCTCAATATTATCTAAGTGCAGATAAGCATACTATTCAAGAGTCAAATTGAATTGAATGTTGTTTAACGGCTCATCAACACAGTATAGGTTATTTAGAGCCGCCCCAGAGAGAGGGGAAGGATACATAGGAATCCGGGAACCGTGCCCTACTCTTATTATCGAATAGATTCCTATGGTTCTTTATCAAGCTCGGAGGATAGACCGATACACAGGACCGCCCGGTTTACGTCCCCATCTAAGGGAAAGTGACTTGCCCAAGAACACATCAACGAAACTCAGTGGCACCACGGAGGATTAAACCCGGGGCCTCCGGTTACAAATCCGCCGAGCTACCGACTGCGTCACGCCAGCCCTCACATTCAAGAGTCGCAGCTTTACAGTCGGCATGCCAAGCAACATATGAGCCTTTAACCGACATGTGCATACAGTGCTCAGTATTATATTTTAAAGAAACACATAGCAATCTTTAAGTTTTTATCAAGCATTAAAATTAGCTTCTCGATTTATTAATGCAGTATCATTTAAACATAAAATCTGCTTACATACTGGTATATTAAATAAAATGTTGAGTTTTCAATTATTCTTCGTTATTCTACCACAGGTTTTAATATATTATTGGTGCAATATAATCAACCAGGGGCGTAGCTTGGCCTTTTTGACGGCATAGGCCCGCAGTTAAAGTTGTTATGCTAGCGGGGTTCGGGGACATGCTCCAAGCCCCCCGATTTTTTTTATGATAGAATGCATTAGGTGCGTGCTGACGTATATTTTAGACTGTAAGAAGGTCAAAGATAAATAAACAAATATATATGAAAATAATATTTTCAGGTTACTACGACTCCTATACAACCCCGTCCCCGCAATACCGTCCCCCTACCCCCCTCCCCCTCCCCCTCTTCCGATTTTTATTGCGTTTTTGGAATTTTTTATTTTTCTATTTCTGAAAATTAGGCGTAGGCCCGGGCCTACAGGGCCTACGCAGAGCTACGCCAATGTCAACAGTTAGTTATATGCAAAACACAATTTGCTTTATACCATTTATATATATAATTAATATTAATGATCGAACTTTTAAAAAATATCAAGATTGCCATGTGTCCCTTTAAGCCATATAATGTTTGATGAATAATTGTGCTGGCGAGATAATTGTTAACTGTGCGCTCAAACTTACGCATAGTCTATAATAACAAATCGGATACTATGTGTCATCGGTACAATATAATACAACATATCCCATCACAGAAGTACCAAATGTGGTTTATACCATCACGTGTACGTACCTTTTTCATGTTTTTACTGATTGCATCGTGTACACAATACAAAATCAATATTAAATCTAATTATTATTAAGCAGGGTCTACCAATTCAGACCCTTAATTTCATTTCATGATGTGTATAAATAATTATGGGAGGAAGCGGGGACTTATAAGTAGAAGAAATGTTTCCACGAATAGATTTAGATCAGTTTTTAATGTTGGAGAACGAAATTTCCATTTGCAGTTAATGTTGATTAAATTTGTGATTCTCTACAGGGTAATTACTTTATCTGAATATCGTATTGTCGCGATTATCTGTTTTGTTTAATGTATATATGAAGTGTTTGTCCCATATACTATTAGTATTAAAACGTAAAACCCTATCTTGTTTGTAGAGAACATAGTTAAGTTTCCACACACAAAAAAAAACTTGTTTATGGCGAAAACATTTAGAGGGACATACGACAATCTTGTTGTTTTTTAAAATCCTCTGTGTTCCGTTAGTTTTTCAAAACCACTTATATATTTTTAAATAGTTATTAATTGTTAATTCAATAGTTCACAGCAAATTGTTTTTGCATTTATTTATTTTATTTATTTATTTTTTTATTTTTTATTTTTTTTGTATTACTATACCAATAATGTATTTAAACATAAGGTAAGAAAACGAAGAGAAATTGAAACTCCCAAACTGTGTTAACCTTTCTTTAATTATATGAAAGCTGGTTTAAACGTTTAAATATTTAAAGTCAAAATGATACTGGATTAATAAATCCAGGCGCTACTGTCAATGCTTTAAAAATGCTACAAGGTTCTCATGTTGAAAACTACCACGTTCGAGTTTATCATATAATTATAACATGATTTGCCCATTACGTGGTCCGAGTATTAACTGTCCATACTCCAACCCCTTCTCCGAGAAGGCAAAACGGTGTTGGCTGGGGTACGAAATAAAACCGTGGCTAATCCTTTTTTGGAATTAATCGCTATGAAAGAAACTATCTTAAGTCCAGGGATTACAACATTGCCGTGCCCTGTGGGATTTTTCTGTGGGGACAGTAATTTGTTTTAATTTCGAAAAATTCAAAATTCTTCAGTGCATGCAACCGCCACTTTTTACAAAATATGTACACCATTTCTCAACTTAATTACGACGATGTATATATATAACTTACCTATTTTGAGAGTCCAAACTCTATAGATACGGTATAAACAGCTTTAACCAGCCAGGCCAAACCCCAAAAATGGAGTGTTGGCTTACGAGTTATCAATTCATAATTCTTTTTACGCATATTCAATCACTGGTATATTAAGAACCCGTGAAAAAATCTATACTTGTAATCGGCGCTTATACATTGTTATATGACCTGAACACCTGAACAGAGTTTTGATAAACGGTATTGTAGTGTAATTTTGCTGTTATTTCGTTAAAGAACCATACGAATCAATTCTGTAGTATTGGAAGTGCACGTTTTCCGGATTCCTATACATTCTTTCCCTCTGGAAAAGCTCTTAATGATCTACTAGTATGTGTTTATGAGCACTTAAACAGTTTAATGCATTGTTAATGTACTCTGACGTTTTCCATTTACAGTACCGTTTTTTATAACTGTGTTCAATATGCTTCTTTGTTTTATTTGTTGTTTTTATTCCTTTGGGAGTGTGCACTTGAGGGGCAATTATTCTGTATAAAGTCGGCAGTTCAGACTAGAAGATCTCAATTCCAGTACTTACATCAGATCGTTTTGTTTACCAGACTTTAGATTGGTCTAAATTCTCAAAAATAGATTGGTCTACATTTCCAAAGTTAGACTGGTCTACATTCCCAAAGTTAGATACATTTCCAAAGTTAGTGTCTACATTCCCAAAGTTAGATTGGTCTACATTCCCAAAGTTAGATACATTTCCAAAGTTAGTGTCTACATTCCCAAAGTTAGATTGGTCTTCATTTCTTAGATTGGTCTACATTCCCAAAGTTATATACATTTCTAAAGTTAGTGTCTACATTCCCAAAGTTACATTGGTCTACATTCCCAAAGTTAGATTGGCTACATTTCCAATGTTAGATTGCTCTACATTCCCAAAGTTAGATTGGTCTAAATTCCCAAAGTTAGATTGGGCTACATTTCCAAAGTAAGATTGGTCTACATTTCCAATGTTAGATTGCTCTACATTCCCAAAGTTAGATTGGTTTAAATTCCCAAAGTTAGATTAGTTTACATTCCCAAAGTTAGATTGGTGTGAACACCACACCTAATTATTGTGTTGTTTTTTTAAAGAACTGTCTTATACGTATACAAGATAGTTAGTCCAGACAAAAAAAGTTGTGTAATGGGTTCTATTAGTTCTCTGAAGAAATATATCGTTTATTCTATCGTTTAATGGACGGTTGAATCCTTTTTATCAATTCATAAAACGTGAAGAAGCTATTTATTGTTGTGTATTCAAACATGTTTGCTCTATATTGCATACCTTTCAAAAACTAATTATGTCGGGGTTGTTGTTGTTGTTTTGTGTGTGTGATTTTCAAAGATTTAATTTCTTGTTTATTTATTCAATAATATTCATTTCTTCGTAAAGCATTATTTGTACGCATAACAATATGATATGAGATGGCTTTTTGAGCAGTTCGTCGATAATCATGTAAGTTGTCATTTGATGTTAATAATGTTCTAGCATATTGATTAAGTTGTCGGAGGATGTAAGTGTTTTTATACACAGTAGTGTTCAAGTCAAGTGTTTACTCAACATGCATTTAGTGAAGTAATACATTAATCTATAGCTATCAAATTCAATCCTCATTTCGAGTATACTTGTGAAGTGTTGTTCGTTTTATTTTATCGGGATTGGAATTCCAAATAAGTTGAGTGTTTACTCAACTTGTTCAACCAATCAGTTACCTCAGATTTTCAAATACTTGCACCAGTTATTCATGAAGATTTTACTACAAGCTCTCTTCGCAGCTAAGAGCGTGATCTATAAAGAGACTGCGGTAAACACTACGTCGGATAGAGGCTATAAAGAGAAATCGTCAAACCCTTTATCCTACACTTAAACAGTTTATCCTTTCTATCAGTAATATAGCTTAACGGTGGATCTATTATAATGCTGTTGACGCATATATTAGGCGTGTACGGATCTTAAATAAATTCATAAATCTTCGCTATTTCTCCATGAACAAAACCATATACTATTAGCTGAAGATACGATATTGAAAAAATAACCAAATACATTATTATGTGAATATATTATCGCGATATACTACACCAATCAAATTACCAAACACCACTGAAGAATAAAATGTGCAAATCATTTCAAGACAGAACAAAAACAGGACACAATTCACGAATATAGAAACGTTTTGATCGGTGTCATTCCATTACTTAGACGTTTGCACTTGTTTGTGGCGGGTTTTATTTAATAACACATGATTAGCTATTGTAACGAATTTGATATACGATACGCATTTATTATTATTCAAACATAGTTTGACATTAGTGACCGAAAGTTTAGATAACATACTAGGAAATTAGATTTATTTCGGATAACTGAAAAGTAAAATGAAAGTGTGTGTTTATTGATAAATTGATGTGAATATAATGAAATATGGTAGTGTTTTGTGCAGAATAGCTATTGAGTATTTGCAAGCAATATTTACTCTATGCTATTATAAATCTTAAAATATAATAAAGTCAAGACAGTATTGACAGAAATCCATTAAGAGTGTAAATGGTGGTAACTGCAAATAGAGTGCCTCTGAGCTCCAGACGCCTCCATGATTAATGCATGTCAGTATAAGTACATTTAATTAAATATCATGGAAACTTTGTTTAGGTGAATTCGTGGAATCAACAAAACGAGTCGACAGGTAAGGTTTCTAAAACATAAATGCGTACAAACCAACCAGTTGCTGTTTGACGTCTCCATAATGAATTATTTATGCTATTTAGGGCCACTTTCATACAGTGAGAGGCAGAGGACAGCAGAACGTTAATGCCATAGTTATAATGCTGACTGTGTACAATAATCTGTGTCTATAAAGAAAATTATATCCTGTGTTAAATTTGATCGCATAAATACCTATTTGTTTGTTTGTTTGTATGGTGTTTACGTCATTTCCAACACATGTAAGGTTATATATGACGGTCGTTTTTTTAGTTGTTGTTGTTTGTTTTTTTGTGGTGCTGGAGGCAGACAACCCACCTTTCCCGGGTAGAACCAGTACTGTAAACCTCCCGCCATCCGTAACAATCGCTTAAACATAAGTTTTTGACATGAAATTAAAAATAATAGCAAGCCTACAAAGAGATATGCATTTTAATTATTGGGCCTGTGGCTTTAAATGGACACACGGCAATCTTGATTTTTTAAAAATCCCGTGGCATCTTGTTAGTTTTTCACATAACTTTCGTTTGTTCAATCATTAATATTAATTATAAGAATTATAAAAAGCAAATTGTTTTTGCATATATAACTAACTGGTGATTATATTGCACCAATAGTAATAATAATAATAATTAAACAAACGGTAAAATATGAAGAAAACATGAAAACTGAAAATGATGTGTGTTTTTTATTTAATTATATGCAAGCAGGTTTGAAGTCAACACGATATTTGATTAATAAATCCACAGGCCTGGAATTCACCAACCATTCTTCAAAATATTCTTAGACTTGAGCCCAAGTACTGAAAATTCGTTAACACATATTTCCATGACCTTCAACGATAAACAATCGTAAGAAGTTGCTATTTATTAGTATGCATCATATGTATAGTTATGAACGTTTATTCTGTAAACTTATAGAAATAATTGTGATTGAAATTTGCATACTTGAGCTCAAGTCTAAGAATATTCTCAAGAATGGTTAGTGAATACAAGGCCAGGTGCTACTTGTAATGATGGAACCGAAACATTGTGGTGTAGTGGTTAGAGTGTCTGCCTTGCATTCGAAAGGTCGTGGGTTCGAGTCCCCTGACCGCGTCATACCAAAGACTTTAAAAATGGAGTAGTCACTTGTAAACCTTGCCTGACGAGCAAATAATGGATAGTGCTACGACTGATTGACCAGTGTTAAAATAATGTGACTGAGGGGTAGCATGTCTACTACGGCGTGGTATTCCAGTGCGGCATCACTATAAAGAAACCACTGAGTTCGCTGCTTCAAATAGACATATCATCACATCTCACACAAAAACACACAGATAAAAGTCCAGACTCCATTGTGCCTATAATCCTCGGGTAGGACGCCTGTCGTAGGTGGACGGACTATAATCCTTAGAAATACACACACACACACTTGTAATGATAGATAAAAACTTCCAGATTACAGTGTGCCCTTTAAGTCTCAACAAAATGTATGTTCTGGTCTGTTCTAGCATTGTTCATTTGCGCAATATGTTCCGCTGTGGCAAGCAATATGTTCCGCCGTGGCGCGCAATGTTCCGCCGGGGCATTTCAGTAGGTCTATGCTTATCTATATAATTACATACACTGATGCGTTTGCGATAAGTTTAATTATTGTTCAAGAAAATGCAACTGATATTTAGTCAGAGGTTACTAACATCAATTGTTAAATTCACTTTCTAAAAGATCAATGAACTTGTATTGATGTCAAAATATGATTCGATCAATACATGCCATGTTCAAGAAATTAGCGTTATACTTTATACGGGTTTGTGGTTAAGTGCTTTAGCGGTTCAATTAAAGAAACTAAATTAAAGTGTCATATATCAGCATACAGACAATAAACATATACAGTGAAAACGATGGATATGAAACTGTACTATAAAAGGTAGTTTATAATATGTGTTATATAATATATGTATGACCAAGAGTTATATACTAAGAGTGGGTATTTATATAATAAATCTACGAGGGTAGATGTTTTATATAATAAATCTACGAGGGTGGATATGTTATATAATATATCCACGAGGGTGGGTGTGTTATATAATTAATCTACGGGGGTGGATTTGTTATATAATTAATCTACGAGGGTGAATTTGTTATATAATATAATCAGGATTCTTATATATTATATATACTAGGAAGAACTGTTATATATCTACGACGGTGGATGTGTTGTATAACATAATTAGTGATATTATTAAATATATCTACGAGAGAGAATGTTATATATAATCTACGAGGTGTTATATAATATATATATACGAGGGAGGATAAAGCATGATCAGGACGGTATAATTAAATCTGCATCGGTTATCAATAAAATAGCTATGTATTGCGAATGTATGCGGGTTTTGTCTATGTTTCTCATGTGCAAAAAACAATCGCTTTTGCGGTCGAGGAGTTAACGAGTTTGCGTTGTAAACCTTCTTACTTCTCACCGTTGCTGGTTCGAATCCCACTGGGAGCTCAACTTGTAAGTGAGAAAGTACTAATTCTTACGGATGTCGGGAGGTATACAGTACTGGTTCTGCCTAGTAAAAATGTGGTGGAATGCCGCTACCATAAAAAAGACCTAAAATGTGCTAAAATGACGTAAAACACCATTCAGAACAAACAAATTGTGCAAAAAAAAAAACGTCTCTATGGCAACGTCGGTACGATTCCACCAGGACAGCGTCTTAACTTATACGTATTTTTCAAAAACAAATGTAATAGTAGTTTTACGTAAAATATGCAGAATTTCTAGTTTTTACTACTTTAAATATAGGTGTAACATTTTGGTGTAGTTCATATAATTGTTGTCATCCGTGTTGGCGATGAGAGTGTCAATCCATAAACCATAATGTGATTCGTTGTACATATGCATATTCGGTGTACATATGCATATTCCGTGTACATATGCATTAGATCGAGGATGATACAGAGCGTGTATTTGTTTGCATGTATAAAAGCACATTTTACCAGAAGGTTCCGTGTAACAAAGATGGCGCCACTCTGCGTCAAATAAAAAATGTATACTTACTCCCTGCTTATGTTTAATGAAAATGTTAGTTTCTGCATTTCTACATATGATTTTTTAAAAGTGTACTGCGATCGTCAAACAAATAAATATTGTAGCATTAAAGCAAGCTATAAACAAATGTTAATGATTAATATAACCGAACTATCTGATTAACAATAATTAAATCGGTCGGACCATGAAACCTAGTTGAGTACACAATTATGAACACAGAACGTGCAACTGAAACACTTGAACATTGTGTTCGTATTTGGATTCACACCCAAAATTCCGTTTGGATTCACACCCATAATGAATCTATCAATGTTTTCCCCCACAGGGGAGAGGTGGGTGGAACGGGCATACCCAGGGGATTAGACATCAACGATGACGTCGTGGTAGGGTATTAGACAGAACCATACACCTTAGGGATATTTGATACTGAGTATATTGGTGAATACATAAATATTGTTCCTACGGATGGGAATTTGACAGTCAATTTGTACATGTTTCCTTCTAGGTATATTCCATTTATTCGAGATAATAATGCAAACAAAAATGCATGTATATGATATACATGTTCGTTAATGACAAAATACGCGTATGTAAAGTGTTACGAATAAATTGATTTAAAATAAATACATATACTTAAACTTTATGAATTGTGAATTGTGGTTGCCAGTTCGCAATTCCAATTAAAAAATGTATATATCATGTCCGCCTTGTCGATTATAAGTAAATTTGATTGTGACCACACACCAAATTAATTGTTATTCATTATTTTAAACATACTATTTCGAATTGCGAACTGGCGAACTGACAGCCAAGTCGCATAGCGATAAATGTGATGGCAACTAACTTAACAGTCATGAATTCATATACTGAAAAAAATAAAATTTAGATAGTTCAAACGTTAATAGAGAGAAATAGTAATAAAAAACGAAGACCTTTCCTAATTCTGTTGTAATCTAGTATATGTATTAGTAACTTGGAGAAACGTGGATTATTTATTATAATGTATATCATCAGGGTTTTTTTAAGCTCTTAAAAATTATTATGCATAGGGCCGACCATAAACAATTGTCGGTTTGCTGTTTCCCTAACTACCCATGAAAAAAGGCCCTACCAAAAACTTTTTATAACAATTCTTTAACATATATTTTTTGTTTACTATCTTTAGTATATTTTTCTTTCTTTTCTGACGTTTTTTACTGTCTTCGGCAAAAATAAATTCTACCTACCTACCTACCCACTTATAAAATCCTGGGTCGGGAAATAGCAAACAAATATATTTTTAAGGATGGCCTAGATGTTTGATTATTCTATTATTTTCGGGAGAAAGACGCTCAATAAATAAAGAAACATTTGGTAGTTTCAAATAACATTTATCTATAAGATCACATCCATATTCGTTATATAAACAGCATGCATAAATAAAATGTAATTCATCTTCAAAGCATTTACAATGTTAACGTTTACCTTCTTCTCTAGGTAATGGGCGTATATCATATTCCCGTTACTATTTCTAGTCGAAGAGATTATTTCATTTTCGAGAGTTTTCGTACCTATAATGGCACACATTGTGGTTTGGTGCTGCCGTTTCTATAGGACTATTATTTTATTTATTTTTTATTATTTTTGAAATAGAATGGTTATTTAGATTTGATAACTTTCATTGTTTTACATTTTCAGATTTGCCAATAGAAACCCCAATATCATGCATACTTGATGTCTAAATAGCGTCATTTTCGATAATCAAGACTAGCAAGATGGACGAAACAGACTCGGTAATGGATGATCACCTGAACGGTTACAACCTCCCGTCAGACAGTCTGTGGGAAATCAAGCAGTTATTGGAGAAGAGGTACCAATACCGATTCTCAATGGGCCTGTCCCCAGAGGGTCGCCTGGCTATGCAGCAAGTGCTTGAACTAGAATCTGACAACGCAAACAAGGCAACCGACAGTCCTACGAAGAGTATCAGAACTGATAAAAGTGTTAAACGACGACCAAGCGAAAAGAATCTGGACAGAAGAAAAAGAACGATAAGTTTTTCTGATACGTATTACAAGAGTGCTACTAACAGGTTGGATGGTGATATCACAGATGCCGAGTTTAAAGAAGATTTAGTGAAAAAGAGAGCAATCGGCGGAAAGCTTGAAAACGCAATGGAAACTATTGAAATTGTTACACATGGTGATAAAGACAGTTATACCGACGAAGCGGCGATAGAGGAGACGGCTAAGCTTAATTCTGTTGAAAAATGTCTCGTGTGGATGGAAGTCAACGATGAGGAAACTAACAGCATGCCTGACTCCGCGCGAAGTGGGCGATCTTCGTTTTCTATCTCAAATAATATCACACCAATCGCAGAGTCTCAGAGTGTTGCAAATATATAACGACAGCATGTTCAACAGTTAGCCACGAGAATTTTGCACTTGATAGCATAGCACTAAAACTCAAGAAATACAGTTAAATGTATGCATCCATTATGTTCTTTAGTAAATAAAGATAAGTCGCATTCGCACTTGGAAATGAAAGGGAAATGCCTTATAAGCAAATATAGCTTGCATTAGTGTCAAAAGTTTGTCCTCAAATAAACTATTGTTTGTACGTGCATGCAGGCATGTCCCAGTTTATGTTGTCAAGATCATGTCGGATTTACTTACTGTTACATTTGTTAAAGACAGTATACTGCCTACTAATGCAGAGTTTAGGACTTTATTGTTCTGGGCGCTTATTTGAGCCAAAGGTTTTTTGGACTTTTCAGACTAAATTCAACTTTGAAACTAAATAAATTGTATATCAGTGAAACAGACGTCTTAGTGGTAAATATAAAATACCTTACTTATTTTGAAATCGGTTGAGAAATAAAACATTCACGTGCGAAAGTGTTTTTTGTTATGCAAAATTCTGAAATTAGAAAGAAAAGATAATAGAATTAGTATCCAAAAAATGGTTTTAATATGGTTGAAAAACGTAAATTAAGACATCCTGACAGTTTTATAGCAACAAGGAGTTTATACATAGGAAAAGCCATCAAAAGCATTTTGGCTGTAAATTTAATATATTTATTTCTCAACCGATTTTCAAAACTCAGGTATTTTTATTTACCACTAAAATGCCAATTCCAATGATATATAATTATTTATTTTATAATATGCAATGAAATACCGTACTTTATCAGTGAAATAAAAGTGTTATTCTACACTGTGGAATATTATACAATTATGGACTTTTCAGCTGTTATACATGATGTGATATGCACCAAAAAAATCATTATTGACCGAGGCGATAGCCGAGGTCAATAATGATTTTTTGGTACATATCAACATCATGTATAACAGCTGAAAAGTCCATAACTGTTTTATTATATAACCCTCAATTTACAATTATATAAAACAGGTCAATATCAAAAAAACAATTATATAAAACAGGTCAATATCAAAAAAACAGGTCAATATCAAAAAAACAGGTCAATATCGCTAGATATTTATTCTAAAAAATTACTTTTTAGCCAATGAAAACGCGTCTATTTATAGGTTATATAATAAAGAGTTTTATTTCACAGTAGCTGCCGGAACTACTTTTGTTGTTCTAGTATAGTTTCCCTAAAAAAAGAAAATTTGTCATTTTGTCGTGAATAAAATATTTTATTTCATGTCAAACTTCCCGATGAAATAAAATATGTTATTCACTCCAAAACAAGAAATATCCTCTTTATATTATATATATTATGTACGTATTTTTTAAAATTACTGGTTATTGCTGTAAAACCTTTGACTCAAACAGCGCTCCAAACAATAGGTAACACACCGTATACCAACATTCGAGCAGTTTTCAAATGTAAATAACAGGGGATGATCATCTTCAAGTTGGGATATTTTAAGCGTGCATTTATCATTTATCATTTTATGTATTTTGTATACGTGAATATCAGTTATTGTATAAACATAGCAATATGTTTAAATCTAAAAACATATAGACAGAGTGTATTCAGTAAGTGTTGTGTGGACCTTCCACTGTGGCCTTGTACGCTCTAAACACGTATTCAATAAAACTATCTTCATGTACGGCCTATTATTTTCGGTCATGACGAATTGTCGTTGAGAAGAAGAACACGACGAACAAAAGAAGAAGCGATATTTTTCTAACTAAACTTCCCCGAGCAACTTACATGTGGTCTATGTTTCTCATCTTATTCTCAGCTTATCCTTTCTATCATCATCAACAGCGTCTCCGTGGTCGAGAGATTAACGACGTTGCGTTGTAAACCTTCGCCTCTCACCGCTGTAGGTTCGAATCCCACTGGGAGCTCGACATGTAAGAGAGGAAGTGTCGATTCTTACGGATGGCGGGAGGTATATACAGCACTGGTTCTACCCAGGAAAAGTGGGTGGTCTGCCGTCGACCGTCATATATAACCTTACATGTGTTGAAAATAACAAACAAATAAACAAACAAACTATCATCATCAATATTTGATAACACATATTCCCTCTGCATCTAGAGGATGAATTATAAACTCGGAAGAATTTAGACAATATAGCATCTAGTTGAAGGACATAGGAGCATAGGCGTATGAGCCGGGGTGGGGAAGGCAGAGCTTAATGTTCAGAGTGGAGTTTGGGGCAGAGTACGCTTTGCACACACACACCCCACCCCACACCCCCACCACTACCACCCCACCCGCAATGCTTAGCGCTCAAAAAGTTTTCCCTATATAATGGTGTATATTTTTTAGTCAACTCAAGCATAACTATTTATTTAACATACAGTTGAAGGGGAGCAACTTGTACAAACCACTTTACAAACAACTTACAGAGTTATCTTTAATTATCACTCTGTAATGTTATGTCGACTCGTTATATGGATTATATCATATCATATTTTGTCCGAAATGCCACAATTTCTAAGTTTTATAAGCGATTTGTTTTGTGGTGCGTTTTCATTGATCGTGATTATATATTATTATATCATGAAAAAGGTCATGTTTTCCTTTGGACGATGGACTTCAGTACAGATTGGACCTAAAATGCAGATGACCTACGAATAAAGACAATGCTCGCTCGAAGAAGATTCCGAGGACAGTGCGAAGCTGAACACTATTATACACAGTGTTTACACAGTGTTTACAAATCCACCTGATTCTTCACCGCGTGCACGTCGCAGAGTGGGCACTTTCAGCAATCATGTAGGGTGACCTACTGGGTCGCCCTTGCCAGCACATCCTACAAAGTTGTACGAGATAGGATTGCGGATCTGTTTTTACTTGTAGTATAAGTCACTGGCTTATATGACGCAGTACTAACGGAATGATTGCTGATTGACCGAGAGTGAAGAACCCCTTCGTCCCGCCAGCGTGGAACGACGCCAGGAACAACTATAACTGTGAGAGAAGCCTGGCGCCGTACACGGAGCGAAGTGGTCAGCAACCTGCGTGCCAGAAGAATATAGAACTATCCTACGTTAGTTGCTATAGCCACCGGGGACGCAGGTAGCAGTTGGCGGGTGTGGCCCCAAACAGAGAACCCGACCAGTAGCGGATGTAGTAGCACCACCTTGGCGGATGTAGGCCACCTCGACCAGACCACTTCACCGCCACAACGAAACTACACAGAGCAGCAGCGACACAACACTACACATCTACAAGAGAAACGACTACACTACACAGCAGCACCAGATCAACCAACACACTTCAACTAGAACAGTCCAGACTCTATTGTGCCCGTCGCGGCAGGGCTACCCTGTCGTGTTTGTTGGTGGAGGGACTATGAACCTCAGAACTACACACACACACAGTGTTTACAAATATTATATTCAAGTGAAAAATAACCTGATTTTGCAATTTTGATAATTTGCAAGATGGCCGCAAAAAAAATCCAAAATTGCGGACAAAATATTGTAATTATATGATAGAATTGTATTTTAAGCTAATCATTAAATATGTTTTGGCTACGACTGTAAAAGCAACAATGATTTTTGTATAACTTGTGTGCAGTGGTTCTTGAGAAACTGGATCACGTGACCCACTGAGTCGAGTATCACAGTGACATTACTTATAACTTCCTAAGATCCTTGGTCATGATTACTTTCATACAATCTTTATCAACTATGTTAGAAAAGTTGTCAAAAGAAGGCAGTGCCCAAATTGCAATAGTTTTGCAAAGTAGTGTATGTTTAGTGATTGACCCATTTACAGTTCACCACTACGCTTGCGATGACCCAAATGAATTGGATCCTAGTGTTCAGTCTAAATCTTGAAGAGGAGAAATTAAAATATAGTATTCACGTTCTATACAAAATACTGATAATACGAATAACATACCCAACGAGGGACTACAGTTTACAATGAATGACCAGGGACCGTATTCATAAGGCAACTTAAGTGAAAAATATTACTTAAGTCAAAATTTAAGATTTTTACATATTTTTAAATATCCTTATTAACCTTACAGGGATACTACAATCCATTTATTTCAAGATAAATATCTAGGTGTATGTTTTATTTATCCATAACCTTATAAGAAACATAAGAAAAGGTTTTTATATCGATAGAAATCGTGTTTAAAAACCTGATAAAATTTGACTTAAGTTAAGATATTGCTAAGAAGCATTATAAGAAGACTACTGGCCCTGCTGTTTCTAGAGACACTACTAATGGAACTTAGGGGGAACTTAGGGGGAACTCGATATCATATTCTTGCTATAAACAAGCAAACCGATAAAAGACAAAATGAATGAATTAATGAAATACAAATTATTGAACATAACATTTTACCGGACAACAAACCAACTCTTAACCAGCTAAAGGAAGAACTTTCAATACTAAGAAAGCACAAGATTAATGGGCAGCTAATTAGACCAAGAGCTAAAATAAAAGAAGACTGGAAAAAAAAAAAGAGCCTTTGTTTTTTTGTAATTTAGAATCTCACAATTTCACCAGTAAAATTATCCCTAAAATTGTATTGATTGTATTGGGTTTTAAGGCGCGCCAACACATGAAAGGTTATATGTCGCCTAACAGGAATGAACAGGCCAAGCTCTTCCTCCATGTACACCGAGATAAAATATGGAGAATGGGCCTAGAACCTTTTCGTCTGCAGAACTGCAGAGTTGCTGCAAATTCTATTGTAGACACTACATTTACGCTGGAGTCACGTTTGTTGTTTTTCTGCCACTGCTCTAGGGTTCTGAGAGAGATGGCACCTGGAACAATGCAGGGGTCATGATGAAAAACTTTAATGACCATAAACAAAAAAATATAACATGAACATGAATTTGGTGAGGGGGATCTACCCCTCTGCTTAGCCCTCCAACGGGATCTGCAGTGGCCCTATTTTTTGCCCCGGAACCACACAGGGCCCTAAAATTGAAAAACCTGAGTGGAAAACAATAAGTAATCAATACGAAATTTTAAAAGTAAATTATTTTATGAAAACTTGTATTAGTAGAGGTAATTATCTTGAAGACTTAAACAAAAAAAAATCAAAAATTAAAATAAATAAACTTACGAACGAAGAATCGTACTCATTAGAGTGACTTTTAACACATGAACAGGCATCACTTTCATTAAAAGGAATGAAAAATAACCGCTCATCTGGGTCAGATGGCTTTGGAGCTGATTTTTTATTTTAAGGTTTTCTGGGAGAGAATAGGAAATGTATTGCAAGAGCCATAACGGAAGGTTATATTAGTGAGGAACGTTCGATAACACATAGGGAAGGTATTATAACATTGATACCAACAGATAATAACCCTAGGAGATTTTTTTACAGAACTACAGACCAATATCTTTACCTAATCATATTTACAAAACCTCCACAAGTGCCATAGCAAATGGACTTAAATCAGCTTTGTCTAATTTCATTCATGAAAGCCAAACAGGTTTTATTTCTGATGATGTTATGCTATTATGCTTACTTTACTAATAGATTCTGAAAAGGCGTTTGATTCCCTTTCATGGACATTTATAATAAAAGCTTTAAAGTAGTAATCCCGCCAACAACATCCAAATTTAACAACGTACGTACATCGTTTCTAAACCTACTGACGACGACATATAACTTACATGTTTTGATAATCCAAACTCGATAACCACAGTATACACGACTTTAACCAACCAGGCCAAACCCCGAAACTGGAGAGTCGACTTAAGAGTTACCAACTCGTAATTCATTTAATGCATATTACGGGTATCTTAAGAACCCGTCAATAAAACTAAACTTTTAATCGGCACGTATACATTATTATATGACCTGAACACCTGGAGTTTGGATGAACGATTTTGTCGTATAATTTTGCCGTTATTTGGCGGGTTAGTGTCTTTAAAGTTTTTGTATTTGGTGACTCATTTATTTCATGCGTGAAAGTGTTTTTATAAAAGTGCTAAATTTGCAGTAAATCAGGGAGACAATCTATCAGAATTTGTTGCCGTCAGGGTGATCCATTATCTCTGCGTGCGTGCGTGCGTGCGTGCGTGCGTGTGTGTGTCTTAGAGTAGACTTTGATAAAACGCAAGTGGTGTGGATAGAGTCAAACAAATACAGTTCAGACTCCATCAAAAGTAAATGGAAACTATCCTGGAATAACAATCAATTTAAATTATTAGGTATTTATTTCGATGTTGACCTAGAAAAAATCATTGATGTAAACTACATACATACTGCTAAAATTACAAAACCTTATTGGAAACACAGATATTTAACTCCAATTGGTAAAATAACAGTCATTAAATCATTATTACTTTCAATAATTAATGATCAATTCATTTCGACCCCAAACCCAAATGAACCACACCCAAATGAACCACAAATTAAAAAAAAATCAACGACATATTTTATGAATTGTTACGGGCTGGTCCTGCCAAAATAAAGAAGCAGTATCTTAATCAAAACATACAGTGAGGGAGGACTAAAGATGATCAATTTAAAAGCCTTTTTATATGCACTCAAGTCAACATGGATAAGAAGACTCTTTTTTTTTTTAATTTTTTTTTTTTTCTAAAGTATCCATTACATATACCAACAGAGTACATACATCTTATTTTTACATATTGATAACAGTTACATACATACTGCAAACAAGGTATAGTCATACTCATTTTATTCTATTTTGTTAAAGGGACACATGGCGAACATGAGTTACATTCAAGTATTAACATAAGTATCTCGGCTATTAAACCTGCCATATTCTATCCAAATGTTCAAGTACACAACTAATGCATTATCATCAAAATTTAGTAATATGTAAAATCAATTTACATGTACCTTGAATTATTTAAACATTTAACTTTAATGACTGAAAGTATGCAGGTCATATTGAAGACCAACAGGATGCTGTGAGTTTTAAACTAATTAAGATTGCCAAGTGTCCCCTTAAATTTAACTCAGCATATGTATACAGTACAGTATCTTATTCTCATTATCTGTATACATGCATCCATAATATATTCTCAAGTACATGTATATACAACTTTACAGACTTGTACACACATAAATCATTATCTACACACTCACTGTATGTACTGTTTTGTATATCCTGTTCTCAAGTATATACAACTTTGCAGATATACAGACATATGTACACACATAAATCATTATCTACACACTCACTGTATGTATTGTTTTGTATATCCTGTTCTCAAGTATATACAACTTTGCAGATATACAGACATATATACACACATAAATCATTATCTACGCACTCACTGTATGCATTGTTTTGTATTTCCTGTTCTCAAGTATATACAACTTTGCAGATATACAGACATATGTACACACATAAATCATTATCTACACACTCACTGTATGTATTGTTTTGTATATCCTGTTCTCAAGTATATACAACTTTGCAGATATACAGACATATGTACACACATAAATCATTATCTACACACTCACCGTATGTATTGTTTTGTATATCCTGTTCTCAAGTATATACAACTTTGCAGATATACAGACATATGTACACACAAAAAACATTATCTACACACTCACTGTATGTATTGTTTTGTATATCCTGTTCTCAAGTATATACAACTTTGCAGGTATACAGATATGTACACACATAAATCATTATCTACACACTCACTGTATGTATTGTTTTGTATATCCTGTTCTCAAGTATATACAACTTTGCAGATATACAGACATGTACACACATAAATCATTATCTACACACTCACTGTATGTATTGTTTTGTATATCCTGCTATTGAGATAATAAACTCTTCAGATTATGCATGGATTACTTTTCTTTCCAGTGGGGGAGGGGTGGGGGTAACAATTATACAAAACATTTTCTGGAGCATATATATAACGACAGGAAAAAATTACAAACTTAAAAAAAAGCTAAGAAGTAGACAGCAGTGTTTACTAGGATGATTGTTATGGTGTCCCTGAACTTTGACATAATAAAAAGTCTGTATCTATCTATTTTATTGTCCTATTTTACCAATGTTTATATATCGACTCCACATGGCTTCAAATTTTTGTACTTTTACATTTTTATATGCTATCCACTTTTCCACTTTGTATAAAGATATAATATGTTTTTTAAAGATATCTAGTAATGGGTTTTGCTTTTGCATTTTTTGCTGATATATAAAAAGTTTGGCTTGCATGATAATTTTGCTCAAAGTGATATCAAATTTATTATTTCCAAATAAGATATCTGTTTCTTCCCAAATTGTCAAAGTTATATTACATTTATTTCTAATGTATTCTGCAAGACCTGACCAAAACTGTTTTACAACCTCACAATTCCAAAACAAGTGATGTATGGTTTCAGGTAAAATATTGCAAAAGCTGCACATGCTATTATCTAGAATGTTCATTTTTGTTAGTAAATAGTTAGTTCCCAGAATTCTATGGTTGATTCGATGTTGTAACCAAAGTAATTTTGGATCTTTTGTTATTTTAAACGGTATTGCGTAAATTGTTTCGAAATTATAGTTAGGTACTGTTAAAACTTCATTCTTCCATTTTATTAATGACTTTGGGTAAATATGTTTTTTAATCAACATATCATAAATTAGTCTACAGCCTTTAGTATGTTTTTGGATTAGTGATAGTATAAGAGGGCGTAATGGGTTTGGACTATTATTGGGTAAATGTGTTATGTTCAATTTACCCAAGTAGTTTCTAATAGCAGTAATAAGACTTTCATATTCTAAGAAATTCGACCTTATGTCATGTCGATTATTAAATTCTCTGTAAGAGTAAAGGTTTCCATTTGTGTTTAAAAGGTCATTGATTAACAAAATTCCTCCTTCGTACCATCTTCTATAAAAAACGCTTGAACCTCCGACCTTAATATCTGGATTATACCATAAATTAACAGCATGAAATTGCTACCATGAAGTCGGTTTCACGTGTTCAGTAAATATTTTATAACAGGAAACTACTTCTTTCCAAAAGGGATTATGTATTCTATGTAATTTCTGTTTGATAAAATCACTACCAAAATTAACTACGTCTGTAAGAATGGGGCACATTTTTTCGCCAACTGAGTATATTTATTATCTGTCTGGAAAATTCTGCGAATCCAAGTAGTTTTTAGAGCGGACATAAATTGTTCAATATCAATCATTCTTAGCCCCCCAAACTTATGATCTTGTATTATAATGGTTCTTTTTATTTTATCTTTTGCATTATTCCAGAGAAAGTGATAAAACATATTTTGAAGAAGTTTGATTTTTTCAGGTGATGGGTTGGGGATTCCGATTATCAAATGATTAAGTTTAGATAGAGCTAGGCTTTTTAGAATCACAATTTTTCCCAAAGGAGTAAGTATTCTTTTAGACCAACCTGCAAGTAATCTTTTAATTTCCTCTATTTTAAGGTCGTAATTTATTTTTATCATTGAATTCAGGTTTGTTGAGAATTTAACCCCTAGTACAGTGAAATTGTCTTTTTCCCAACATAAATTGTATTCTGGACATAACTTTGTGTCGCTACCTTTTTTTGATCCAAACCAAATAAGTTTTGTTTTGTCAGTATTTATATTAAGGCCGGAGATTTGTGCATAAAATTTTAATGTCAACATGGTGTGTAGAAGTGAGTCTTTGGAGCCATCTAGAGTCAAACTGGTATCATCAGCATATTGTGATACTAAAAACTCAGTATTATCTACATGAATACCTTTAATTTTAGGATTGCTTCTTAACATTACAGATAATACTTCTGCACACAGAATGAACAGGTAGGGTGACAATGAATCTCCTTGACGACAACCTCTTTGTAGATAGAACCAGTCTGACATATGCCCATTAACAATAACACATGACTCTATATTGTGGTAAAACAGTTTTATCCAACTATTAATTGAAGGGCCAAAATTAAAAAATTGTAAAACTTTTGTCATGAAATTCCATGATACCGTGTCAAAAGCAGTCGCAAAGTCAATCAAGAGCAGTAAGCCTGGAATATTGTATTTCTCAGCATAAAATAGTATGTCATACAGTAATCTTATATTTGTTCCCATAAATCTGCCTGGTAAAAAGCCAGTTTGATCTTCATGGATAATAGTACATAACACATTTTTTATTCTAAAAGCTATTGATGATGATGCTATTTTATAAGAAACATTTAGAAGAGAGATCGGTCTCCAGTTTTTCAAATATAATTTGTCTTTGTTGCCTTTCGGAATGCAAGTTATAACTCCTTGTTTTTGTGTTATTGAGAGTTCTCCATTTATATAAGCATAATTTATTGTCCTAACTAAAAAATAATCCATATTGTTCCAGAAAAACTTATAAAATTCAACCGTAAATCCAGAATTACCTGGGCTTGTGTTGTTGGACATTCTTTCAATGAATTAAGCATTTCTGTATAGTTGAGAGAACCCTCTACAGACTGTTTTATATTTTCACATAGTTTTGGTATATTAAAGTCTTTAAGTAAAACATTTAAATCTATATCTATTGTTTCTTTAGCTTCGTATAAGATAAGAAGACTCTTGCTAAAAGATGAACAATGGCAGCACATGATTAAACACACAATAAACATTAAGAAAACTGTACAATGAAAATATAATAACTAAAATAAGCAATACGTTTTGAAAAAAATGTACTCAAGGCCTATGTCACTGTCAAAATTTAATCTGCACATGATTTTTTAACAAATCCACTGTTTTACAACCTTAATATTTTAGTAGGATGTAAATCTGTATTTTGTAAATCTTGGTACGACAACGGTATTCAGCATATATGATATATGTTCAGTGAAAACCATATCTTCTATAGCAACGCAGAGTTAAATCGAATATAATATAAATGCCAACTTTGTTCAAATTCATGGTATGATTAATGCAATTAAGTCATTTGCAGACGAAAACAAGTTGAAAAACTACACAATACAGCTACCATGCCCCACTAAACAAAATAACATGGTACCATTTTTAAAAAGTGACAAAGATTCAAAAAGATCTGTTATATATACTAAATTAAAAGCGTGACCAACCAACATCAAAAACGAAACGTGAAAACTTTTGTAATATTAAAAACCAGACATGGTAGGAAATATGCATAGTCCCTTTTAAATAGTCTATAAGAAACGCTTCGGTGATTTCAAGTTAGAATCAATTACAGACTGCTACTAACAATTATTTTTTTTACATAATTATGATTAATATGACGGATAGACCAAACTATGGTGTTCCATTAGGGCCATCGTACCATAGTGTATCGACAAATCGATGCGCGATAGTATGATGGCGATGGTACGATGGCACGATGGTAAGATGACGATAGTACGATGGTATGATGGAGACGGCACAATGGTCCATATAGCGTTATCACCATCGTACCATCGTGCATCGACTTGTATCAATTTTGCAAAGTTTACAATTCGACGTGCGATGATACGATGGACCATCGTACCATCGCGTTACGTTAACAAGTCGATGCACGATGGTACGATGGCAATAACGCGATGGTAAGATGGCGATGGTACGATATATGGACCATCGTACCATCGCATCATCATACCATCCCCATCGTACCATCGTCCCATCGCACCATCGCCGTCGTACCATCGAACCATCGGCATCGCACCATGAAGAAGAAACTTGAAATCATATGCTATGGAGTCGTTGTTAAACGGCTTAAAACCCTGGTTATCCTCCTATCATGTTGACGTTATACAAAAGAAAGAACTATACTGAAAGTAAAAAGAAACGCGACACGGGAATTTCCGCTATATATTGTATGTACAATATGCTGCTGTTAATCGAATGGTACATGGCTACGTAAGATCTTTCCTTTCGGAAAAAAGACTAAAACAACACGTAACACAGTAAGTAGTATTCCTGCAAAGTTTCATTATTGACATAGAACGCGTTTGGCTCAAGCATGTGAGCATACTAAGGATGCAACATTGTGCAAACTCTTTATGTTAAATACGGCACTGACCTGGCTCAATTTTTCAAAGAGGAACTTCAACATTTATGAATTTCTTGTAACAACGTGATTAAAATGTCTACAACATCACAGTTGTGTCCTTTCTCTAACTAACTGCAACTTTTGTTTTACAAAACATCATGGGATTTCCTTGGAATATTTATGGAATTAAGTACGCAGTATATACAATATACAGCAGAAATTACCGTGTCGCGTTTCTTTTTCCTTTCAGTATAATTTTATTTAATATTGGAAAACAACTTACATTTAGCAGATCTAATTGTCGTATTGGAGTCAAAATACTACAACTTTTCTGCAAAACGTTTACAACCAGCATTATCGTTGCAAGATTTCAAAATCAGAATGAGAAATTCCTATAGATATCAAATATACTGAGCAAAATAAATTTAGCACATAAAATGATGTTGTTTCCAGAGACGAGATACAAAGTCGTGTTTGTTCGGGGTCAATGATAAAATGACAATAGATATGACCAATAATAATGCTACAAAGTCGGAGATACAAATAAAGCATATATGATGGAAACATACTTTTATAAGCTATCGAAAATCGTTCTCATTTCAATCAAAAGAGAGGTAATTTTAAAATTACGAACTTTGGAATGTTTTTGTTTGAGAATTACGAACTTTGGAATGTTTTTGTTTGAGAATAACAATCTTTTGTGAACACATTTCATCGTTTTTTAAACAATGACAGAATGGGCAATTCTTGTAAATGCCAAACATTACATTTGTTCAAAAGCAATACTTTGTATAATGAAATATAGCCCATAATTCCTACTATTGGCCGTGTTTAAGTTGTGGACTATCAAACTTTAGTTCATCCTACGTTGATGTCTCACTCTCACCCCTCGCTGATCCTAATATATACATCCACACATAAAATTGGGACAGCGTGAGTTCGAGAAATGCAAACCTTATTTTGTGCGCGCAGCATCCATCAAAGATAAAGCAACTTATTGCTGTAGGCACCATGTAGAAATGCGCTCGCTGTTCAAGTCGTGCATGATCTTTAGCAAAAAAATAAATAGTAACCATATAAGTAATAAAGTGAAGGTATACGAGTCGTTAGGAGAGCTTGTGGATGATTCACTGTGTGTACGATCTGCAAATACGCTACATCATAAACATTCTTGTCTAAATAGAGAATGCAATAAGTGCAACGTGGAAATGATTGAACTACCAACAACGGAAATGCATACTGGAGACGAAAGAGTGAATATCAAAATATTAAAATGAAAGGAAATAAGGACATTAGGAAACTTATATTAGTAAAAACAGTTGAAAACATTAGTAGAGAACCTCCCAATTGGACACTGTGTTGCTATTCATGATTTTTCGGCAAATTACAAATGTTCTGAAAAGAATGAAATACAGTCATCGTATTTCCAGAAACAAGAAGCATCACTTCACGTTTCAATTCCACACCGGCATGCAATCTTGGAATGTGACGGTGTAGCATCACAGATGATGATCCATATATCGTGACGGAACATTTTCTTGAAATAAGTCCCGACCCTACACATGATCACCATTTTACCAGTGCTGTCCAAAAGCTGGAGTCTGAATATTTGACATCCATATCATGTCCAGTGACGACAATGCATGAATTTACTGATGGATGGGGCAGCCAATATAAGAGTCGCCATTGTTTGGGCGATGTCAGTTATTCATCGTTAGATTTGGGATATAACCAACTTATTCGCAATTATTTCGAAACTTCGCATGCCCGGGGCCCCCAGGAAGCTGCTGGAGGATATTTAAAGAGACAAACTGACCTAGCCGTATTAAGAGGATCACATATTATCCAAAATGCCTGCGACGTATACGAGTTTGCTAGTGATAATTTGAGTCAAGCGAAATGTGCCAGACGGATAGTGAAATATCTAGAATGTTTTAATCGTGATCGTAATCGCAACTTCCGTCCCGTCAAGGAGAATAGGAAAATTCATCAAGCCAAATCAAACAAAGATGGTGAATTACACATTCGGAGTTTGTCGTGCTATTCTTGTACAAACTGTAATTATGGTATGCGGCGACGTCGAAGAAACAACGGACGATGTTGAAATTCCTGAGGATAATATTAAAAGGTTCACTAATTGCCGTTAAGGCGGAAGATCACGAATGTGAATATTCCATAATGCAGGCGAGCACATCGGCATACACGCTCAGGAAACCTTCAACTGACACATGTACAATTCTGGTGACGAAGTTATCGGTGGCTTATACTTCGATCGTATTGGAAAGAATCCTCTTCACTTGAGGCTTATCAGGAGACTTCCGTGCCTGGTTCCATCTTATTCTGTGCTATACATTATCTCTGAAGTAGACATTGATGTTGACGGTACTTTAACGATTAGTGATTCGCTACATAGGAGAGTTCTTTCCAGTATATGATTACTCTGGAATTTATACTTATATTATGATCATACACAGAGATAAAAATGCTTTAACGACAATTACCGCATGATCATGACGATGCGGTTTATTTATTTATACACCATACGTATATATGTTATGTAGACAACATTTTACAAGTCTGAATTGCATACTTAGAAATGTAAAGAAATAATAAAACTAGGAATCTACTTGACATGTTTGAAGTTCAAGCATTTACCGGTATATCCATTGTGTTTTATAAGTTTTGACCCACTCCAAAATGCGTTGTTACTGTTAGCAAGAACATTACTTATGGGGATCCACCTCAACAGCAAACAGTTTAGATCGAAATTTAATTATTGAAAGGCCTACTGTACCGTTTTTCCGTTAACATTTAAACATCATAGACACACTACACTGATGGAAACGTAATGCATGAATATGAAATACAAGTTATTAACGTGACGTTAATCGACGTTCTTTTGACGTTACAAAACGTTACCCAACATTGTGCGCGACGTCAAGTAGAAGTAGAGCATTTGATCACTTCGAGATAAAATCAAATCTGTTATTCACTCCAAAACAATACATTTTCTTTTTATTTAATGCTTTATAATCCAAGTGTACTTCAGTATGATAAAATTACTGTTTTTAATTCCCCATAACTTCTAAACTACTTAATCGATTTCAATAACCTATGACTCATTTTCTTAGTTAAGTTACATGTATTTCCAATCCAATGATATAACTTTTATAGAAACTTCCGGAAGACATTTTTCACTGTAAATGACAACAATTCTGAAATACTTGACCAGTTTTAAAAACTATAGCTCATTCATAGTGAGACCATTTACAGTCGAATGATATATATGTTAAACAGTTATTTTCTAAACAAATAAAACAAATGATTTTGATACTGAAGAAAAAGTAGTTCCGGCAGTGAAAAAATAAAACTCTATATTTCACACGTATGGTTTACCACTTTTATTTCATTGCTAAAATCCACTATTTCACTGCTAAGCACAAAATCCAATATTTCCACCTTATACTAAATTTGAAGTCAATTCAAATACTGAAACAAATACTCTGCATACTGAATACTAAAACCCAAACCAAAAAACACACAAAAAGGCTGTATTTCTACTGTCATAGAATGTCATAGAATATTTAGAATATTCCAATAAATAAACCAGTTTTTTCTTAAATAACCTTTAAAGTCATATGATGCCTCATAGCAGGTCATAGACGGTTTAAAATATTCCAATAATCTTGAATGTATCATATGATGTAAACAATAATTTAGAAATTACTAGAATATTATATAAACACTGGTTGTCAATCAAAACAGTCTGGCTTAAAAACAATAGTACACAACCCAGCTGTTTATATATGTATGCGCTATAACTGCTCTTAGAAACAACTTGACAGCTAAAATCAATAAACATGTACCTAACCAACACTTAAATATAGCATATTATGTACATGAGGGTAACAATGTTGTCATTATAAAATCTTGCTAAAATTAAAGTCAGAATATGCTTATTAAAATGTAAAATGTAACAGTTCACTAAGTATTCGGAAGATTTATGACTAAGGGAATTACGAAACCAAATCAATCAAATAGAATTCACTTTTGCAAACTAGATCTAGACCAAATCAATAGTTTTGAACAATACCTTATGTGTAAACTGAGCTGGCGCATAGGCCTATACATTATTATTTGACCTGAACAGCTGGAAAGAGTTTTTTATAATGACTCATTATCACCCCCGGTATCCGTATAATATGAACGCGGGTCGGATAAGGCCATACGCGGGTACGGGAAAGACGCGCCACATTACATGTACGCTCAATATTTGTCATTTATTTAAATATTATATTCGTTATATAATTAGTTTTTGCTTTGTTATATTCCCTGAATATTTTCCTTCACATCCATATCTTATGTTTTTCATTTTAGCATTGTTTTAAGCAATTTTATCCGTTTTGAACTGGGCGGATTGGAAAAATCCGTGTTAACAATTGACATTTCGTCGATTTTTCAATTATACAGTAATTTTGACACGATAATAAGGACATGCACATGTAAACCATTCATTCTGTTAGTCATTTTATCTCTATTTGATCCCTTAATACTAACTAAGGGTTTTTAATCTGGCGTTTTGTGAGAGAGGGGTCCCAGAAAGTGGTACGACGGCTAAACATGTGTTCGGATAAGGTCAAACGAAGACTATGGATAAGTATGAAAGCGGGCGTTTATAACAGCACAAACGCATTTGTTTTCTTATTTGATACCCCTGTAAGCTTCTAGCTTCTTAGATACTTACCGACAGTGTTTTCCCATACTTGATGGGATACTTTCCTAGTACTTTGCTGGTACTTATAGGGAACCCCCACCGGGAATAAGTAATACTAATGCTTTCAGATAGAACATCTGTAATAAAAGGAATTCGGAATTGTAAGCTAAAATCTCGGCATATCCACATATATTCGGTTATATTTTTCAACAAATGTAATTGTGTTAGCGCATCGGGGGCTGGCTTGCCCAAGTGAATAGCGCGTTGGACTTGTAACTGGCCCCGGGTTCAAGCCTGGCCGTTGTCACTGACTTTCGTCGGTGTGTTTTTGTGCAAGAAACGTTCCCTCAGTCTCGTCCGTCGGGGACGTTAAAAAACGGTTCAGTTTCAGTCTATCCTCCGAGCATGTTAAATAACCATTGGAAGCTTTGGAATCTATTCGATAGTAAGAGTAGGGCTGGTTCCCGCATTCCTATGTATCCTTTCCCTCTCTCTGGCAGTCGGTTGCGCGGCGGATTTGTAACCGGAAGCCTCGGGTTCAATCCTCCGTGGTGTCACTGAGTTTCGTCGGTGTGTTCTTGGGCAAGACACTTTCCCTTAGCCTCGTCCGTCGGATGGGAACGTAAACCAGGCGGTCCCGTGTATCGGTCTATCCTCCGAACAAGTTAAAAAACCATAGGAATCTATTCGATAATAAGAGTAGGGCAGGGTTCCCGGTTTCCTATGTATCCTTCCACTCTCTCTGGGGCGGCTCTATATAACCTATACTGTGTCGATGAGCCGTTAAACAACATTCAATTCAATCAGTTGTAAGCTCATCAGAACAATAATATCTTAATTGGCTCCGAGACTATTCGAGCCAAAGATTATTCAATAGGTAGTTGTGCTCGCGCCCAATACATAATTGTTATTGAAATAAATAAGGTGCATGAATATTGTTAGGAACTGAGTAGGTTACATATATACTTGTTCTCATAAATTACATGATTACTCCCATTTGTTAATTTTCTCCATCTGCGTCTTTTTGTAAACATTTTAAAAGATTAATAATTGAGATAAGTAAGTTAATATTTATTTTTTACATTTTTATCGGTGAACGATTGAGATTTCTCAGTGAAAAAAACATTACTCATTAAACATTACTCACTCGCATACGCTCGTTCATAAAAAAAAACACACGTCTACCGTCTCATGAAGGAATGATCTCTATATCTTAGTATGTTCACTGCTCATAATGGATTTTTTTATCAAACAGAACAAACAAGGTTTTACGCAAACGTAAAACAGCTGCCGAGAGAAAATAGCATTATTTCTGGGTAGGAACTGGGAACAAAGTTTAACATAATAACAGACCAAGTCACGAGTGTTAAAACAATATTCAAAAAAAGTGTTGTTACGGAGACGTAAACACGCCATGACCGTTTTTTTTTACCAGACATTTTCTTCCCAATTTGTGCTACGCGAATCCTTGACATGCCTTACAAATTGATTACATAATTATTCACCTTTGAAGCACGACGTGCTAAAGTACACATCAGCACAGACATAGAATTACTCACATGTATGGGATGCGTTTGCGTTAGCGTGCATTACAACACAGACAAACGGTTCATTGCTACCATGTGTAATTATAAGATTTCGTTATCAAAGTGAAAAAAAATCAAAGAAACTATTCATTACTACCTTACCATGTGCAATTACTAAAATAATATAAGTTGTCACTGACTTCCGTCGGAATTTTATCGGAAAATAAAACACAGTTAGTCGTTCCGGCAGCGAATTACTGCAAATCCCCGAGAATGGTACATTTGCATGCTGCTGTGCTTCGAGCGCAATCTCGTGTGTGCATTATTTAATAAATAATAAATACGTACCTGTGTTTTATCGGTGTGAAAAATACAGTTAGGAGTTCGGATGCGTAGTAATTAAATCACGAGTGTGTTTGCACAAGTGATTTAATTACTCGCTTCCGAACAACTAACTGTGTTTTATTTACCGATAAAATTCAGATTTCGATTCTAACACACAATAACCCCATTGTTTACGCTATTGTGGGGGCACTATATATTATCTGGGAGGTCAAGGTAATCAGGCTGTTATGTTTAGTACAGCTGTCCCATTGGGCCCCTCCGTATGCAAAGTTCTGCGCGGTATAATATGTTTAAATACACTAGTAGTCACGTGACAAACAATTAAGTCATTGCTTACGTCATATATCTTGCGCTGTATGACGTCAAACGTTCTGAGGTTGTTCAAGATGCTTATTAATGGTATATGTACAGATGCATATGATTTTATAGGGGGGGGGGGGAGGGGGGAGGGGGAGGGGGGGGGTCTTCGTGACGTATATTTGCCAAGTGACGTCATGTAACGCGGCGCTTCCAACGGATGAAATATACGCGGGGAATTAATGGAACAGCTGTATTTTATCGTAGAATAACATACAGGAGGATGTAACACCCCTCGCCCCCCCCCCCCCCCCCCCCCCACCTCCCCCTCGAGTACTGAATACTCCTTATTTTAGAGACCGAGTACTGAATACTATTTAGCTCCGGACAAAAATTCTAGATGAATGAAGGCCCGATTATCAAAATTAGACCTTTATATTTACATTTTATGATTTTTTTTGTACATATTTGGTTTTAAAAATACTTTTTATGAGTACTTAATACTAAATAGTGTGTTGTGCGAGTTCTGCGTACCAGGGTCGTGCGCACTGAATACCGCCTAAAACGCCCTGAATACTGCGTACCAAAAGTGGGGAGAGGGGAGTGGGGCGGGGGGGGGGGGGGGTTCAGCCTCATACAGTTGTCTCTCTTCTTTGCGTATATGAAAGGATGCACAGGTCCTGTTATAATATAATATAATGAAAGGATATCATTAAGATTACAAATTAAAGAGGCTGTTCATATACTCAAGAAAATAACATACGCCAGAAAAATATCTTATATACTAGTGCTTAGTTATAAGTAGTTATTTTCGATAAAATATCAAATCTTTCAGTGCAGCAGTAGCAAAAGGATTTCTCTATATCACTTGTACTGATAGTATATAATACACTGTATAAAAAAACAGGGCTTGATATTAACAGTTGTCCCCTTGTCCTGTGCCATGTAGATTTTACAAGTTAATTGTCCCAAGTGACCTGTCCTACAGACAAATACATTTTATAACAAGAAATGAATTTTACATCTTTTAAACTTGTGACTGAAAAAATGTCAAAACATTGGTGAGCACATTGTAAATGACAAATAAAAAACATGTTGTTTTCATTGGTGGAATGCAACTGAGGGAATGCAATGTCACTTCATGATTGATCTTGTTTTTTGTATCACTTTTACATGAAGTGCGGGGACAAGTAAATTTGACTGGGGACAAGTAAATTGTGTAAGTAACTTGTCCTAGTTGCTGAAAAAATGTAATATCAAACCCTGTAAAAAAACTTGGTAAGACGTGGTTTTGTTGCAAAATTTAGCTTTAATTCCCTGTTCTGATGAAGTTACAACATAAAAGAGCTATATTTCTGAAATGCGTTGGTACTTTTCCTTCAATTTTACTACATAACGTTGGTACTTATCTATGGCCGTCGTAAGACATAAATAAATCCACTTTCTGGGACCCAACTCTCACAAAACGCCAGATTAAAAACCCTTAGTTAGTATTAAGGGACCAAATAGAGACAAAATGACTAATAGAATGAATGTTTTACATGTGCATGTCCTTATTATCGTGTCAAAATTACTGTATAATTGAAAAATCGACGAAATGTCAATTGTTGACACGTATTTTTCCGATCCGCCCAGTTCAAAACGGATAAAATTTGCCTAAAACACTATTAAAATGAAAAACATAAGACATGGATGCGAAGAAAAATATTCATGGATTCTAACAAAGCAAAAACTAATTGTACGCTCAATATTTGTCATTTATTTAAATATTATATTCGTTAGAATATAATATTTAAATAAATGACAAATATTGAGCGTACATATAATGTGGCGCGTCTTTCCCGTACCCGCGTATGGCCTTATCCGACCCGCGTTCATATTATACGGATACCGGGGGTGATTATTGGGTCGTAAATCGGGTGGTCCTGCTTGCAGCGTTTCCTGATTCAATTCCTTGGCTCGAACTAGTTTCTAAACTTGTGCGGATGGATGGCACGTTCCGAGTCAAAATTGTCAAATATGAAAATTATCATTAAAATTTGGGTGTAAGCATTTCCATTGCTGAACTATCTAGGTTATTGATTTTTTATGGATAGATTTGTGGGGCAAACGCCGAATCTGCCTACTTTGGAGTTTGGTTCCGCAACTGCAGTACTGTGCCAGGGAACCAATACATGCAAGGAACGACAACTCTGGGTAGAGATGCCAGGGAACAGACTCGAGTAGGCAATTTCTCAAAATTCTCGAGAAAAACGCCCAATAATACTGTCTGAAGTTCATATTTATATACTGTGATTGTTATTATTTTTTATAATTATCCGACAATAGCAAGAAATAATGAATTTAAAGAAATTATTTTCAATCAGCCAATCAGAAGCAAGAATACAGTCACTCCGCGCACAGACTGAAGGCGTCGAATGTTCACGTGTGTTCGGTTTCTAGAAATTTCCTGAACAAAATTGACTAAGTTAAATATCGCGGGGGAAAAGTACACTCTGTTCGTTCTACATTGATTTCTTGAATATAGGTTAGTTGTTGGTTGCTATTTTTCCGGCGAACCGGCGAACATTCCCGAGGCTAAGGAGTGGAAAAAAAACAAGGAATGTCTGTCGTCG